>BMAW01013973.1:64616-129299 GCA_019974015.1 Nephila pilipes
ATATATATATATATATATATATATATATATATATATATATATATATACATTATGCGCGCGCGCGTGGGTGTGGGTGTGTACTAATAGAATTTGATTGTAGTCACGTTCCTTAAACTGATAACAGGCTTGTTGTCAAATCTCCCAATGTATATTTATATTTATGATTCATTTAGTTGCTGTAGCGAAAAGTATAAAGCTAACTAAATGAATCATAAAAAAAAGCATCTAAGCATGAAGGAAAGTCCAACTCCAGAAATGCAAAAGTTAACAGAACAAGCAGTAATTGTCAAAACGAATATAAATGTGTCTGTATTCACTTCCCATGAATATTGTCTGAACGCATCTAATATTTAAGTTCCAAAAACTTCTCCACAACTTGAACGATAAATCCTTCTTCTTACTTCTAGCAAGATTTTGTGTCATTAAGCGCGATTATTGTTATGACTGCTATTTCCGTTAAACTGATATTTAATAACATTAGATGAGCTTAAAACTAGAATGAATTTCTCCAAGGAACAATAGCTCTAGAAAATGATTACACACACATATATATACATATACATATATATATATATATGTATGTATGTGTGTGTGTGCGTGCGTGGGGAGGATGATTAATTAAACTCCATAAGCAAAAAAGAAGTCTAAAAATATTACATGAAAGTTATTTAATAAAAATGATAGTTCATAAAAAAAAGGCTTATATTTTGTTTAATAACTCAGGAACAGCATTACAAAACTCCTTATTTAGTGATTGTGTTTTAGGGCTAACAAGTATTATCTACTTTAAAATTTCAATTTCTACAGTGACCTGAATTAACTATTCTACAACAAAGCAACATTTAATGGATTGTTTCCGAAGTTTTAGCATATTTAAAGTAAATTATGTGATGTTTAAACTATTTTCTTAATAATCATTTACATAAAATGAGTAGTGAGATAAAATTAGAGAGTATATAATAAGCTTCGGAACAGGATTTCGTGACTGAAGACTATTTATCTGGCATTATAGAAGATTTCATGTGCTGTGCCTTTTGATAGATTATACATCTATAAATTTTCCTACATAATTTCTTTTGTTTCGAATAGAAGGGGAAAATATACTTCATTTTAAAATATTATCCATCGCTTATGAAAGAATGATACATTTAAGACAAATATATTAAAAGGAATTTTCATCTCGTATTTTGTTTTCCTTGAAACAGATAAAATCCCTTTTGATTTTAAAGAGCTTTATTTATAATTTCAGCCTTCAAATTCAGCAATTAGATTACCATTAGAAATGTACTATTTAATGTCCCGTTTTTATGCCATTTTGATTTAATTGAAGTAATGTTAATCCTGGAAAATTTCTACTTTTTTCTTCTCAAATGTAAAATATATTAACTATTTACAAGCAAAAAAAAGCGCAATAAAAAGTGCAAAGCACGATTAAAGTTTCTTTTTAATTGGACTTTCTTCGTAATTTTCAAAAATATTTTAAAAGATTTTTTTCTAAATCTGAGAGAACAAAAAACGAATAATTTAAAGAGACGTAAAAGTAATTTTAACAATCGGATGAAAAATATAATTCCGTAGAAACCTTCATTATCTTTTTCTCTTTCGAAAACACTTACTTGCTTTCCAATAGAAATACTAGTCTAGATTTGAGGAAGAAAATAGCAATAACAGGATTAACTGTACGTACACAAAATTGCAAATGCAGATAGATGGAATCATTTAGGTAAATCGTTGTTAACATTGGGTGCTGTCATCTGTTAATGAGAGCCGAAACAAATGTAACATTGATTCATATGTTACTTTGATTTCGTAGTCATTTGCTGACAAACAAAAAATTTGATTGATATCGCGCCGAGTTGTCACCGTCGGTGGGACCTGTATTCATCATTATGCATCGGAAATCAAACAAAAATCAAAACTTTGAGTTGCATCTGGTAAATTATTTCCAAAAATGGAGAAGATAGTCTCCTTTTTGGAATAGTTGTGAGGAAGAAATTTTGAGGTGTGAAAAGGGTCATGCTCACAAATGTGAGTTACAAAAACTTAGATTCTATCTAGTAGGTTACGATGCTTATTAAAAATAGATTATTTTCGATGCTAAAGCACAATCTCTTGGATTTTTCAAGGATTGTACTGTTGCAAACTATTAATAAAGATGACTTGTTTTCAGGACATCACATTTATTTGCGCACATCTTTTCAAATATAAATTATGTAAACAATATCCTTTAGCACAATTTTTCAACGTTCGTTTTTACATCTTGTAACCAAACTCAATTCTACTTTTTTCTTCGTTGCCAGTAAATTTCCTAAAAACAAAAACAGGATGTGGTGTTGCCAATAGCATAATTTTAATTCTTTGTAACAAATTTAAACATTTTAAAAAAATATGGCTTAGTAAAAAATATTAAAAAAAAGTATCACTTAAAGTTTAAATCGTTTTCTTTTAAATATTGAATATATCACAGGATTTATTAAATAACCATCGTACATAAGCTACAAATTTCACCTATTATGAAACTTTTTTTTTTGTTTTGCAAATTTCCACAATTATTAGATTTGACAAAACTGAAAGGGAAAAAAATAAATAGTATATAGAACATTATTTGAGGAACAAAGAAATAGAGATAGTCAAATAAAGTTTAAACCCAGTGATTTCAAAATCTTAAGTCTGAAAAATATTTCTTTGATCTAAAATTTATTTGACATCCTCCCTCATCGAAGAAAATTAAGTTTATATTTAGAGTTTATATGGATTACAAATTGCTCCAACTTTTTGAAGCATTATACGGATTTCTATTATATCAGTTGCTTAGCAATTCAGAAAATTAGGATTTGTCATCAAACATTACAATCACGGTTTTACATTCAAATTTGCATACATGAAAGTACAAATTTGTAAGTATTTGCAGTATTTTAAGCTGTCAAATAAAATTTATCAGTAGCACTCAGAAAATTTCTTTATAATAGATTGGTTAACATCAAAAAGAAGAAAAAAAATTATTCTTACTCCTCAAAGCATTGGAATCGAATAAAGTAATTTTACCATAAAAGGATATCCCTATTTGAGTTTAACCAAATAATATTTATAGAGACTGTAATCACAAAATCATAAGAAATACATGTGAAAATAAATGTTGTAATAGTTCAAATTATTAAATTAAATTATTTTCTAATTCAGTAAGACATTATCTCACTATCAACACCATAATTCAAAATATTTGTCATACTATCCCAAAAATCTTATAAAACACGTCTCGTTAATTTAATTCAAAAATAATTAAAAATTATTAAGTATTCCAAATGTTTTTCGCAAATGAAGGGAAAATTTTAAAAGTTAAATAGTTTTTAAAAAAAATGAATGAATAATGTAATTGAATGAATAAGGATAAAAATACAAAATATATTCTAAATCAAATAATCACAAAAGTAACGCCATTTATTTACAGGAGGAGAAAATTACTTTAGCGTAGAAAATGTTTTTCGAAATATGTTTGAAAAATTTATGCAACACCTGAATAACATAACTAATTATTTGCATTGCAAATTTTAAAATATTAAGGAATAATTAATTTTTTCCACAATTATCTAATTATAAATGTGTGGAAACCAAGAAATAAAATAATAAAACACGCATAATTTAAGCAAAAATCATGGACCATTTGGGAGGATTTTTAATATTGATCGACTTTTGTGTTAATAAGCTATCATTTTACAGTGCAAATAATTTATCATAACATTCCTGCAACTTTACACATAACTATTCCTATTCCAGAATGAAACTTTAATAAATTGAAAGTTAATTGAAACGCGTTTGTTATGAAATAATACCATGTAATATATTTTCTATAATTTTTGAGTCATCATCTAGAAATTCAACATGATTATTATTTTCATTTCTCTGAAATAAATTAAAATATTTCAGATTAAAAGAAAGATTATATTTATAGGCGAAATTGTTATAACAACAGATGATTAGGTTCCTACCCTGCTGATCATTAAAATTACAACACCATGAAGGAAAGCAAATACAAAAAAAAAAGATTTTATGGTACTTAAATAATATATTATGAAGACAAAATGATTGAATTTGCCAGTGGTTTGGGGGTTTATAGAAATGCAAAATTAGTAGAAACAGCAGCCACTCCTGGCAAACGGCTCCCTCTAAACGGCTCTAACCCGGTTAGGTTTAGAGTCGAACTAGGTTTGGATGACTGAAATGGGCAACTCATGCTTCAAGTCCATGCTAAACTTCATCGACTATTTTTGCAGGAAAGGTGGGGGGGGTCTAGTCTCAGCAACCCAAAACCAGATGTTTCCAATAGCTGACAGATCTGGAAACCGTGCAGGCCAGGGCAACAATCAAATACCTTGTGTATCTAGGAAGGTCAGAACATGACGTGCAATATGTGATCTTGCATTATCTTGTTGGAAGATGGTTTTTGCCAGGCCTCGAAGATAGATCTAAGCCATTAGATGTAAGATGTCAGAAATGTACCGATCTGCTTTCAAATTACCATTTGTTGGGAATCCCGCTCATCATATGCTCATTTTTGTAACCCTTTTCGCAGATATACGCAATGATGATGGTATGACGAGCCCTTCTTACCATTCTTCTCTGCGATAGAAGTTAGTTATGTAACCATGTTTTGTTCCGATAAGATTAGGCGCGCAATTGCTAGTGAAATTAACGATGACTTTGTATATAACTTGTTTATAACTGATATAACTAGTAATTTATTAGAATAAATGTAGTACTAAAGAAAACCGAATGGTGCAATGTTTTCACAAGTAGAGATGCACTCCGGCAACATACACAGATCGAACCCGGGACTTTATAGGTAAGAGTAAATTTTCTCTTACATTTCGATTGTTTTGGTAACATAGAACCAAAACCGCTGATCCTAATTAGAGATGTGCGTGTCGTGTACCCAATGGCTGTCCAAATCATTACATTATGTTAGGTTCAGGGTCCCTATGCCGATATCGAATGCAAGCAGGCGACAAGCGGTCCCTTCGGATCCTCCAGACATGTATATGGTCATTAGAATAGTGCACGCAGAACCAGGATTTGACTAAAAAGACGACATTGTACTACTCCTGTATCCAGCTCTATCGTTCGGCGCACCAAAGCTACTGTCTCTCTATCTATGCTGCATTGTCAAGGAAAGTGAAATGGTTGCCATGCTGACAGACTATGTTGTTGCAAACGTCCGCGCACCGTACGAGTGGATAATGGGTGTGCTGCAATCATATCCAGTCCTGGCTTATGTCTGTGATGTGGTTGCATGGTTTTCCAGGGCCTCCTCACATTATGTCTGTCCTCTCGGACGTTATTCAAGGAAGGGCATGGAGATCCTGCAGACCGTTCAGTATGACTCTCATCTACCTATAGATTACATATTTGCATGACAGCAATTGGATTTAGAACAGTGCGACAGGCAATACCATGGAACTGTAATCCACTCTCTGTATAGGCAACGATCCTACCTCTATTGAATTCCGACACTCTCAGATAAGCATTTCTTTTTCTTATTCGAAGCATAGCACACAATTCTTAGCAAACTCCGGCCTTACGAAGTGCTTTCCGAATGAGAAATCACTACACGACTTTTCTTTTATGCAGTGCTTCAGATGTTTTTTCTCCCTCCTGCGTTGTCTACATGCACTGAAATACTAATCATTTGCATATCCTGACCTCTTCTTCCATTCATGTGATTTTGACATTCGTCAGATCATTCCTTCCTGGTGTTGCAATTTTAATGATTAACAGTGTATATATATTAAAAAATAAGAAAATTTTTATTGTTTATATGTTTTTTTTTCACAGTAACATAAATAGAGGTTAGTTTAACTATTACTCGCTGGTAAGTTTTGGGGTAAGCCTTTGATAAATTCTTATTTCTTACCGTTAAATTTAAAATAATTTAATTTAAAAACTTATCAAAGGCGTATGATACCTTTATTTAAATAATTCGGCATAAAAATTATTAAAAGCAATTTTATCAGGCTTCAGTTTTTTTTCGATTCAATAAAACCTAAAAGCTTTTCAAAATCAAAATCGTAAATTCAGGGAATGCTTTTGTTTACTTATATCTTTATTGTTTTTAATAATGCTGGACTTGTTGAGTTTATGATAGTATTTTTAGCACAGGTCACACAATTTTACCATATTTTGTAATAGATGCATTATTTTCATTTGTAACAGCTCTAAATGTGATTGAATCTTTATCAAATTGAGGAATTAAGAAATATGAAGATATTTATTATTATTTATTAAATATAGGTTTTTTTTTAATGGAAAGCAATTTGTCTTACTAATTTCAAAGTCCAGAATTTCAGGTTCAAAAAGAGATGTTTATTTCTACAAAATGTTTATTAGCATATTTCATTTATCTAATTATCCTACCAGAAAATATTTTTGCAGATCTATGATAAACTGTTTAACATCCATAAATTTACTACTATCTATATTTTTGAAATTATGATTCATACCCTTAATAATATTGTACTTAAATTCTTTTAAAACCTATACTGGTAAACCATATTTCATTCATGTATCAGTAATAAACCTCACTATACTTTTACTTATCCTTTCCTTCATATTAATATTATTCTTTTAAATCCTTACTCTATATCCTATACTCTCTTACGTGGTTTTACTTAATTCATCATTACTGAATATTAAATCTCCTTTAATTGCATGTTGGTAATGATCAATGAGTTATTTTTAATCCTTGCTTTTACAAATTTGTGAATACCACAGATGTATAATATTTATTGTATTTAAAAATAAATCTCCTTATTTGCATTATACTTAAAGAGATTTTTAATATTAATCTTATTTTCAAGGTAATAGAAAAATACCTTAAGAATATTATAAAAATACAAATAGTTCAAATCACAACATAAAAGAATTTTAGAATATCCAACACTAAATCAATACTAAAAATAGAAGGAAAAAAAATATTATTTAAGAAAATCATTAAAGTACAAATTGAGATAAGGAAAAAAGTCGAATTTCAAATTTCATGGTTGTTTATTCATTTCGCTGAGGGAGAGAAGCAACACAGGGCTGGAGATAAGCATGGAGATGCAGCTCTGCCACGCTGTACAACAGAAAAGAGCAGAAGAGTGGACATTTTTACCTTGTATGTTAATTTATTATGGGGATTTCCTTGGGACTTCTGCAGGTCACATGGAACTCACGTGATATAAGATGAAAATATTCTGAGGGAATTTTCCTTATGTCTGTCAGTCTAGATGCATTATTTTGATTTGAAGAATTAAATGATGTGAAAGTTAGCAAAGGATTAGCATCCACTGATGCGTTATCGTTTAATATTTTACCGTCATTTAAAATTACGAAATACTTCGCAGTAGCCTTTATGTTGCTCAGAATCTAAACTAGTCCACACCAACTATCGAGATTATATACGTATGTATATACTATGTGTGGCTATTAAATAACGAGAATGACGTTTTAAAACATTTTATTTTTTTATGCTCTACATATTTATTTATTATCAACCTCAATATACACCCCTCCTCCATCCATACAAAGCTCCATGTGAATCTTCCATTATTCGAAATAGTACTGGAAATCCTCTTCTGTCAGCTCCTTCAGGAAACGCGCCGTTTTCTCTTTCACGTCTTCAACGACTCAAATCTTGTTCCTTTCAATACAGATTTCAGCTTAGAAAACAGATAGAGCTCAAGATCCGGAATCAGGTGAAGGGTCTAACACTGGAAAACTGTACTGACCTAGTAACCTCTAAACAAATAATGTGAAATGAACCGGTGAATTGTCTTGGAGGAACACTTTACCACACGGATTCTTTGTCAATTCCTACGGTCTCAGCAATCGCATGAATACTTAACCAACCGTTTGATCGAACGAGATTACAATTTTTTTCGATATTATCATCCTGGTTTGACATCTGTCGAGTCGTGGGCTCCAGTCCTCAGGCCACTAGAGATATACCGGGGATTGGTACACGGCAAGTATGTTGAAGCTTCAAGTCCTCCCGTAGACGAGTTGTGGAAGTTTGTCGATGAAAATGACTTCTCAACCGAATGAAAATGACTTCACTTGACCGAGGTACAAAATTACTAGGATCGTCACCAATGTCCTCGTGTTCCTTCCAAAGGCGATGTTAATATCAATGAAGCAAACCCTTTAATAAACTGTTTGAAATTTTTACTAAATAAATGAATAAAAATTTTCTACATTAACAAGTAATATAAGAATTATATTTACGCACCCTTAATACCAAATGTTGTATTCTCCTTATCTGTATTTACAAAAATTGATGCTCGAAGGAAAGGAGTCACAAATAAAATCACCTGGGGAAATCTGGCTTTAATATATACAGAGAAACAGCAATTTTTTTTATTTCAGTGTTTAAAGTATCTTTAAATGTTTCATAATTAATAGGAGCTTGGTTAAAAGTTCGGCCAACCATGACTATGGTATTTTTAATTCATACCAGACATTCCTAATTCATATTGTACGTGAAAACTTGCATATTGTAAAGAGTTCACACACGAATTTATTTTTAACTAACCTCTGGAACTGCTTTAGTGTGATGTTTGATACAAAAATATCTCCTTCTGGAAGAATTGTGCTACATAGTTAATTTATTTTGATGCTGCTAATTCAAAACTTGAGCAAATTGATTAAATATCTTTGGCTAATTATTATTGCGAAATCATATTCACGATGATGACAATTCATTGTAATATGTGTTCTTTGTAATACATTATTCGAATTTTGTCATAGTCTCCATCTCTTTTCATACAGGTGCGTCAACTAGTAATTTGTTCGGCAAAACTGACGGAAAAGAAATCTAGCTAGTCAAAATCAAGAGCTGTAGCTGTAATCGAAATCAAGATTTTGATTACAGCTACAGCTCTTCAAGATTTCATGAAACATTTAACATCTTCGTCTGAAATAGAGTGACTTCCTATCTAAGAGATCTAGTATAGTTGTAGTCGAAATCAAGATTTCATGGAAAATTTAACCTCTTCGTCAGAAAGAGAGTGACCACCCTAAAGGTTCTCTTTCATCCTTTGAAAAATGCAATAATCTCAAGATGCAAGATTCGGGTTCAATGACTCTTCGCTATTTCAATTTCATCTTCAGAACAGTCGCCATCTTCTTCACTTCTCAGCACACCAACGAGACCTCCAGGCAAAGAAAACATATGCATTGCATATAGAACACGTGTATCTCTCAGGTACAATAAGTATTTGAAAAATCGGATAACAAATAAAAAGTTGCAGACGTAGAAGCTTCATTTTAATTTCGCTCGTTTATAAAAATCTGGGAGCCCCTGATTATAAAAATAGGATCTATTTTCCAAAAATTATATTAGTAAATAGAGCATACTTGCATGTTCATTGTCAAAATACAGATAATTACGGAAAAAAGTATTTTATCATTAAGGGCCAATAAAAGAGTTAAAATCAAAAACAAAATTAACTTATAAAAGTGTAGAACCAATCAAAGTAGAAAATAAAACCTAGAATATCTTTACTTCATGGAATATCTTTATTTTAAACTTGACACCTGTCAAAAATATAAACGACTGTCATTGCGTTTTGAGAGAGAATGAAAATAATGCCTATCTCCCCTTTTTATTTCGGTGCATTGCGTTTTATAAAATCCTTTGTCTCCTTTGATAATAAAGTAAAAAAAATCCTTCTCCTGAAGAATTCCTGAAATGGCACTTCAGGATGAATTTATGTGTTATCTGTGATCTTTCTGAAGAAGTATTTTCGAAGTATGAAATTTTTACCAACTCTTAAAAAAGAAAAATATATACTATATGAAGTCTTCGTGCTTGGAAAAACAATACTTAAACCTTTTTTTAAAAACATTATATTGCTGTCAAAATCTTTTAAGTAATCGTAACACAAAAAATCGTTTTTGATATAAATATCATAAACTGAAAATTTATTTTTATTAAAAATATAGATAAAAACTTTGGTTTTTTAAACAGATATTCTTACGTAGTATATATACACTCTATAACAAAAAAAAAAAAGGAGTCATAAAGAAGGAGTTGCCCGACTGTAATGAAATTTCGTATGCAAAGACATTTGAACCGAACATCCAAATGATTAAAATTTGGTGTCCCGTGAATGAATATCGGGAGCTGCAGTGCATCGGAACTGCACACTCAGCAGGTGTATATAAGAAATGATTCTCAATCTGATGGTCAAATTTGCGACATTCAATGTGATGGTACATTGCGACAATTTAAGATACCTTTCAACAACTGAAAAAAATGCCTTGTCGCAGGATTCGAGCTCATTACGAGCAACTGTCAGAGTCTGAAAGAAGTCGCATCATTGGATTAAAAGAGGTAGGTTGGGAAAATCGGAGAATCATTCATCGTATGGGTCAAAGTGATGCGGCGATTAGAAGATGCTGGCAAGAATGGGTGGACAATGGTAGATTTTATCATCATGCTGGTGGCGGTCGACATAGGGTCACGGCAGATCGGGAGGACAGAGTGATTGCCAGATCATCTGAAATAGCGCCTGATTCATCTTTATCAACCATCAGACGTGCGACCCGCAAACGAGTGTCCTCCATGACCATTCACAGATGGCTGATGTAGCGAAATCCACACACGTACCGACAGCTACGCAACCTGCTAGAGGTGAGTCAACACCTTATTGAGCTCATTACTTTGTAACTTTGTAACTCTGAAATAAATCATTCAATTTTTCTGAAATTTTAACCATTTTCTATTCTGTACATAATTTTCCTATCCGCAAATTCTTATATATATATGTGTGTGTATGTGCGTGTGCCTGGGTCGGTGGGTGTGAGTGTGGGTGTACGTGCGTGGGTGTATCCAATGATTTTAGGCTAACAGTTTAAAAACAGGAGTATCTGCAACCTTGTAGCAGTGTTGTGAATAACCAATTTATCAATATGTTTCAGTATACCACGCAGTAGGAAATATTTGAAACAAAATTCGATTCCCACAGAAATACAGGCAGAGTTAGGAAATATAGGTCAATAATACAAATTTAGAATTTTATTATATATGAATTATGCATTATTTAAAGAAATTTATTAACATAAAAATAAAAAAGATAAAATATAACTATTCCTTCAACATAAATTAGAAATTAAAATCGTACATATATATTATGTATCTTTTAAACATATTTATTAATATAAAAAAAATTAAAAAAACATAACATATATAAATATTTCTTCAATATAGTTAAATAAAAAAAAATTAAAATTTTAATGCGAACCTTGTTCCTGCACTACTCTACTGAACATTGCAATATCAAGGGTATAATTCAAGACTTTCAATACGACACATGATAATTGAATGTTCAATTGTTAATCAATTTCTCGTGACTCAAAACAATTCTCAAAGGAGAACAGATTTGTTCACATACTCGTAAATATATTGGACCAAAAGCGGAAAGTAGAGCACTTGCCATTTTCTTCACACATATAATTCTCTCTGGTAACATCATCTTGCAATTTAAAATAGCTGTCGATTTATCTCTAGGTTGTCTTCCAGAGGTTTTCTTAATTCCATAAATTTTGAATTCCATAATTCTGAAAGAGTTCGTTCAATAAGCTCCATTTCAAAATAATCTACTTCTATTTATTCAAAAATTGGTAAATCGAATGCAATTATCAATAAGTGTGTTAAATTTGGTATGATTAGAAAGGAAATTATACCCATGCAAGCTTTAAAGTATTTTCATCTTTTGGGAAATTCTTCCTTAAGTGCTGCAACGTAGGTCTTAAGTTCATTGCTGTAGAAAAGCATTGCAAGCTTTTTCCATAAGAATATGTTTTTTAAAACATCAATTAGTAAAGAAGAAAACAATAACAATAACATCCCAGTGAAACAATAACTATCTCATACTCGTGTTCTACTATCTGCAACCAGTCATATGTGACACTGTATTCTCTTCTGTAGCTTTTTCCATCTCTTTCTTTTACATCTACTTTGAATCATCCAATTGGTTTAATTTCCATTCCTCACGATTTGACTCATAAAGGGGGAGTTGCGGGAATTTGCATTATCGTTCTCAGACATTCGGCACCACAGTATTACAAACAATTTTTCAATGAAAAATTTCAATCTGACTTAAGATAGAGGCTGATTTTAATTGGTGAACAAATCTGCTGCCTTTAGTTTACTTCCTATAAACTCCACTTTAAATTATTTATCACCAAGAAGTTTTCTAATGAAATTTAACTTTATATGAATATGCTTCATTTCAGAATTTTCAATCTAATTTTCACAATAATATATGGCAAATTTATTATCTCAAAATAAATTAGGATTTTGCTTAATTTCTTTCCATGAAAAAGGAATGTCGCCTATACATATTAAGTATTAATTTGTTGAATGCGATCCTGTTAAATTGGATCCCCAACTTGTGCATGAATATGCAATCAAATTACAGTTCTTTATACAAGATAAATTTAATTTGTAATCACTCGTATTAAATACGTGAATGAGTAAATCTAAAATCAACCAGTGTTGGTATTTGCTTGTATAACCTTTGTAGAACTGTCACATCGTATTCATGCTGAAACCTAGATAAGGATGACTTCTGTCAGCCAAATATGAAAAGGCATCTGATTAATTATTCAATTTTGCAATATTTAGTTTTCAACAATTTAACTTTCCTTTATTTCTGGGGGTAAAGAACCTACCTTAAAGAGTAAATTAACAAAACTTCTTGGAATGTCGATGAAACTATCTTTAAGTTTATTAATATAAGTTTTTTTATGTATATAAACTCTACCATTTTCTTTCTCGAAATTTACACCTAAAAGATATTCAGTTCTTTCAAGTTCTCAACAATGTCCAGTTTTGAGTTTAGCTTTGAAACTAAAAATTTAATACAATTCCTATTTTTACAAAATCTGAGATGTCATCAACATATTCAAACAATATTACGCCTTTTTTCAGCATATAAATACAATTACAATATCTAAGTGGGTGAAAATCCAATGACTCAAAAGCAGTGTTCAATTCCTTGTCCTACATTTTACTACCCTGATGAAGACTATGGATTGATTTCTGTAGTATAAATATACTTTAGATTCAATTCTTTTTTAATAGTAACCTGGTAGCTGGCGTATATATGTTTCTTCCTTTAACTCTCCATACAAGAATGCTGCTTTTACATCTAGTTGTACGTTTTCGCGATGTATGATGAATCTTTAGAATGCTCTATTGTATTCAGTAACGATTTCAAAATCAGAAAGTACAGGATCATGAAAGTATTTTTACTAAACAGCTGTGAAACATATAAGGAACTTACTAAACTGAAAATATCAGTTAAAAAATCACAAGCCTGGTAACTCAATGACAACAACAATTTATTAACAAAATAAGTAAATAGTAAATAAATAAATACATAAATAATAAAAAATACATAAATACATAAATAATATATATATAAATAAATAATAAATAAATAAATAAATAATAAATAAATAAATAAATAATAAATAAATAAATAAATAAATAATAAATAAATAAATAATACATAAATAATAAATATATAAATAAATAAATAAATAATAAATACATAAATAATAAATAAATAATAAATACATAAATAATAAATAAATAATAAATACATAAATAATAAATAAATAAATACATAAATAATAAATGCATACATACATAAATAATAAATAAATACATACATAAATAATAAATAAATACATACATAAATAATAAATACATACATACATAAATAATAAATAAATAAATACAAACATAAATAAATAATACATAAATAAATAAATAATACAAACATAAATAAATAATACATAAATAAATAAATAATACATAAATAAATAAATAAATAATACAAACATAAATAAATAATACAAACATAAATAAATAATACAAACATAAATAAATAATACATAAATAAATAATATATAAATAATAATAAATACATAAATAATAATAAATACATAAATAATAAATAAATACAAAAATAATAAATAAATAAATAGTAAAAAAATAAAAAAAAGCAATGAATAAATAAAAATAAATAAATAATGCAAAAGTAATTCAATAATAATAAATAAATAAACAATTATAAGACCTGAAAATTTTAACGGATGAAAGAAAGAAGTGAGAATCAGTGCCAGAACCACAAGAGACGAGGTTAAAGTTGCCTTTTTAGTACATGATGCAGAAGGAAATGAAGTTCCTGCTTTACAGGTGTTCGTTTACACTCAGTCAGTCCACTTCTCACATCAGCCGGATGTATAACGTGACAGTGGTTTCCCAAGACAACGCACTTGTGACTTTTTACATAAATTGAAGTGCAAAATTTCCTGACGAATGTCAGCTGATTGCTCGAATATTAGTACTGAGCTTAGGATTATTCACTCTGTCACAGTTCACTTTGAGAGACCACTATTGTACGTCAATAAACATCTGTCTTCTGTCATATACAATCAGATCTCTCGCTATTGGCTTCATTGAGATGAGAAAAAAATTCTCCATACCAAATTGAGATGCCAATTTGCTGCACCCTGATTGATCCGTCGAATCGAATTTCTACCTAACTCATTTTTCCTAAATATAGTTGTTTATAGAAAAAAAATTTTACAATAAATTATATTGTGAATTGATTATATAATAATATTAAATTTCCAAAAACGAGCATCTAAAACAATTAAATACAATTGTGCTCAAGTTCAGTTAAATTAGAAACATAGTAAACTGATAATTTTAACTCTTCGTATAAATAGCAATAAGAATTTTTTTCATTTATTAAAACTTGAACTCTCTTGAACTTGAACTCAAATATTTATTTCATAAAATCAAAAAACTTGTATTTGTCAAATTTTGATTCCTATAATCGCAATATTATGAATAATACAATATTTATTTTAATTTTTTTTTTTTTTTTTTTTTTTTTTTTTTTTCATTTTGTCCAAATTCCTTAACTTCCAAAAATTTTATAACCGTTACTATAAGCCATCATTTTTTGTAGATGTGTTTCTTAAAATAGAAAATAATAAAGCATTACTTACCGAACATAAGTCAAGAAATAACTACATTCTGAGACGTTTTATCAATAACCAAAAAACATTAGCCGTAAGTAACCATAAAACTAAGTAATAATAATATTATGAATGAATTCGGTAGCATATTTATAAGAAAATTTACCAAAAATCATACATTATGAACTTATTTAATTAAGTCATACACTGAATAGTATTTTATAAGTACTTGAAAATATCGATTTTTATTTGATTTTTAACAATTTCTGCGTGTGATAAAAATGTCAATTTTATTAAAGTAATTCAATTTTTGTACGTCCTAATATACCAATTTGTACAATGTAATACATCGTGTCCACACACTTATACGAAATGAAACAAACTATAATTTTATAGTACGAAATTAGAGAGAATCTTACACCCACAGAAATTCAACGCACCTCACATCAACTTAGTGGTGTGCTCCTGTTTTGCTCTCGCCGGCTATGCAGAGCAATGTGTTCCTTGGTCAAAAATGATAAGGAATTAAGCTTCTTAAAGAAAAATCTACAATTCTCCACATAAAGACTCACGAAATCAATCTTTTGTACGAAAAATTATCTCTATTTGGAGATTATGGAACAAACTTTACTTAGCATTTTCAATTATTTTTCTTTATCATCATTTCATTAATACAGTTAAACTTCGTTAATTCCAGAGTCAGTATTCCATGTAGTTTTGGCTTGGCTTATTTGATATCCAATATTTTCTGATTATGACTCCTAGATATTGGGGCATCCTAAACCTCTATTTTTTAAAACGTTTTAATGTATTTCACTTGGTGTGTGTGTGTGTGTGAGTCATCAAATTTTCGATCGTTAATTTAACCAACTTCCCATTAGGCTAGAGCTCAGAAACTTTGGGAATCGTTCTTACTCGCCTAACAATGCAATATTTAGACATTTGCGACAAGTCTTAACGAATATTTCAAAATTTTTTAAATAATTCAGTTTAGCCAAACCACTTGGCACGATTTCAAATATTGCCAAACTTAGCAAATTTTTTTGTCTGAACTTTAAGTCCGCGAAGCTGAACCAGGGTGGTGACATTTGGCAAAATACGGCCAAATAATTATTGTCTCCAAGAGTGGTTGGGCTAAACTGCATTCCCACCATTTAATTTACCGGATGAATTAATTAAATTTCGTTAGTTTTAACGTTTTTATGTATTTCACTTGGTTTGTGTCTGTCTTTGTGTGTATCAGAGTGTCATCAAATTTTCGATCGTTAATTTAACAAACTTCCCATCAAGCTAGAGCTCTGAAACTTTGGGAATCATTTTAACTCGCTTAACAATGCAAAATTTAGACATTTGTGACAAGTTTTAACTAATATTTCAATATTTTTTTCATAAACGTTGACACCATATAAAAACGTTATTTTTAAAAACTTCGGTTTTTAATCTCAAAATTTTTCCTATGAAATTCAGATTAATCTTTTGTTCAATTCAAGCAAAGACTTCCTGTTTAGAGCAGACATTAATAACTGTGTGTGTGTGTGTGTGTGTGTGTGTGTGAAATTATTTTCAAGATCGTGGTCACTGAGATTAGCTATGCAGTCAGTCATTTCGTATTTGTCTTAATTTTAAGAATTACAAGCATTTTCTTGCATAAGTGATTTCCGTAACATTAAAAATAACATCGAAAGAGTGCTAATGTCAACAAGCAACTTATGGGATCAACAGAAAGCTCAATATTACCCAATGAATTCCAAAAGAGATAATACAAACTGACAATTCCAGAGATCTTTATCTACCTGAATCTGCACTGCATGGATAGCTTAAAGAATGATGATAATATTCACTAGTTAGTTTTGATAAAGGAATTTATAATGGAGGAAATGCAGAAAAAGGACTATGACCGTGGGAAATATCAATCTTGACAAATGTTGTCATGATTTTGTTATTTTTTCTTCTAATTTATAATAATGCTTTAACTCGCGGTTCACTTAACACGCGTTTCAATAACCATAGACACCGACTACTTCCTATTAATGGATTAATATTGTATTTATTAATCATTTAAAGAATCTTCAGATATAATTTGTTAATGATGATATTGAACAATGAATTTTAAATATTAACATCTCTGGTACTTTCATAGATAAATTCGCAATATTATTATTATTATTATTAAAACAAAGAGAGAAAGAATGTATTAGCCGTGATAAATTATAACTTCAAACGTATTTATGGCAAGCGATTTCGAATTCGTACAGGCATTCAAAATTGAATGAATTAAAACTATAAAATGAACAATATCCAAAATTAAATATATCTGTTTAGTTGAATCTAACGGATTTTTTGTGAAATAATAAATAACATTTATTTATGAAAGTTAAGTAAATTTCAGTTTTGAAAGTATGGAATTCAACTCAGAATTTTTAGCGAGAAGGAATAGATTTCAGAGAAAAAAATATCAATTCCTTTTTCCTTTATTTTGTAGCTTATGATGACCTTTCTTTTCATATGTGTATTACAGATAAAAAAAGAAATTATTTTTCTTAATATATTAACTGAATAGATATAGCCCCCCTGTTTCATCGATAAATAATCAGTTCTTTCTATTTGTGTCAAAAGTTATATGCTAATTATACGAGGAAGTTACAGTGCAAAGGTATTTCAATTTTTCTCCTTTTTTTATTCACAATATACACAATCACACAAACATACCAAGTAACGGAATTAAATAACTATAGTCTGTTTACTGTTTCTAACTAAAATTATATTCCAATTATAATCAGCAACTCAGTACTATTTAAATTTCTTTTTCTGTCGTCAATACAGTTACACATTCATATACATATATTGTCTAGCTTTTATAGCATATTTTCAATAGATTTATTGAAATCTATTAAAATATCTTTATTGGAGAATTTAATTTCTCTCAAAATTTAAATAAGTCATTTTTACTTATCTTAAAGCAAATATTTACATTTCTATTGTAGAGGCCCTTATTAATAAGTTCAAAATTGACGAATTATTAATAAATAATGAGAAAAAAATTATAAATATTAATTTCTTAAATATTACTTCTTGAGTACACTCTTTAAAAGTTATCAAAAAATTAATGTTCTCAAAGAAATATTCACTTTTGCTATAATAAAGCAATCTTTATTTTATTTTTAATTTAAGTTTGTCTGTCATTCAGTTAATAATATAAAATTTTTTATTCCTGTTGACAAATAATATAAGTATGAGAATTATGAATTGTAAATATATTATTTCTTTCTAAATAAAAATAATGTATTGAAGAGAAAATTAAAATTATTTTTCTATAAATATAAATATTAATACCGACTAAAAGATTTTTTGCATTCATTTTTTATAAATATATCTAATTTTTGACAGAAATTTAAATTAATTTATGTAATGACTTGATCACTAGGTGCAATCTTTAATCTTAAGTAATCATTTTTCAATATTTTTTCAGAATTTTCATGAACTCTTTCTCAAGAAATACATTTATTCTTATTTTTAAAAATATTGTATTGCTATTAAAGGAATGTATGATTGCAAGTAGAACTTTTTATCAGTGAAAAAAATGCGCTGCTTTTGAGAATATTAAATCAGTTGGAGAAAAAATATTTCAATTAGAAGGAGTAGTATCATCTAAGATGTTCCATCGATGCATTTTTAATTTTTTTTTCCAAGCGCTTTTGTTGTCTTAATTTTTCATTAGTGAACTAACACATAAAAGTTGTAAAAATCAAAATTACAGAATTATCTTTAAGAAATAATTCTGTAGTTTTTCTGGAAATTGACGATTTTTAATTTTATTCATGTGCTTTAAATTTTGATATTAAAAATATCAAGACATAATTTTAAAGAAAAAATGGCTATTTCGAAGTACGTTGTATTCTTAAAATCATATTTCTTCGCAGAATGAAATCATTCGCTGTGTTCACTGTCAATATATTTTTAACACAGTCAAAAAAAAATTTTTTTTTTTAAAAAATGATGGCATTTTTTTGTAATAAATATAAACGTAATGAAATTCCGTATTAAAACGTATAAAAGATTATGAGCCTTTTTAAAAACATTATTCGTGATAAATGAAAGCATTCCACAAAAACGAAAAGAAAGTATTTAAATAATTGGATTTATATTAAATATTGTCTTAGGTTACAGATAATAAATTTAAAAAGTATATTAGAGCAAAAACTCAAATTAGAATATCATTTATATTTTCAAGTTTTCCTCTTATTATTGAAATTAACAATTATTTTTGTAAAAAAAATCAAGTTTTTTCTTAGGAATTCATATAATACCAAAGACAAAGCTTTATTTCAAAAAACAAACATGGGATGGAAAAATTATTTTATATATGAAGAGTACATATGTGTATATGTATTAAATTAATATAATATTTTATATTATATTAATATAATATTAGTTTTATGTGATATATATGTACCACATAAAACTAATTTAATTTCCAAAGTTTCTCCATTCTCTAACTTAAACTTAAAAAGTTCATTCCTATGTTCTGATCCAATTCCAAATTATCCTTTAATTTATTCGATCACGTGCTCAAAAAAATATGTTGATCCCTCATAATATCTTCATCTTGTATCATGTGAGTACCACGTGATTTCGAAATATTCCGAGAAAATTCCCATTATAAATAAATCAGTATAGTAAAAAATAATCTCTTCTGCTTTTCTGTGCTCTTCTGATGTAATCGAAACGGCAAAGCTATGTCTCTTACCATTTCTTTCAAAATATGTGTACGATTTGCCTCTCTTTCCCATGGAAATGAATAAATAAACAGTATTGCATGGATAAATAGTGCTCTCATTCCTACTATGAATTTTAATAACGGAGTTTTACTTAATAGTTAGCCGGTAGGATACCACCGGCTGTTTGTGCTACCCGCCGACAATGAACTTTTTGCAACACTGGATATGTGCTGTGTCATGATGGCAAAATTAAATCCCCTGCAATAGTCAAAAAGACTGCAATAGTCAAAAGGAAAAGGCAAGAGACACAGCTCTGCCGTTTCGATAACATCAGAACATCGCAGAAGAGAGTATTTTTTACCCTGCAGGTTAATTTATAATGGGGATTTTCTAGTGTCAAATGGTTCTCACATGGCACAAAATCAAAGGATTCTGAGGGATTGACAATGATGTCTATGAGTCTGGAAGGGATTATTTTTTGATAGATTTGTGATTATGATAAAGGTGATTCTATATATATTTCTGAGCGCGTGATCTGATAAATTAAAAGATAATTTGGAATTAGATCAGAAAATTTGAATGAATTCCTTACAAATTCCCCCCCCCTCCTCAAAATGCCGAAGTGCGTTTGGAATGTAGTACACAGCCGTATCTTACTTGTGTATCTAAGAAAAAAAATTAATTAAAATTTAGATTAAGAGTTTCACCCTAAATTTATACCTAAGAAGAGTGATAGCTAAAATCCCGTAATAATGGGGATTAATAATGGGGATGAATTGAAATGCAACCACAACAAAACACATCATAACAAGTAATCAAATTTACGGTAATCAATAACATAATCGGATGAATTATATAGAACACGATCAAAGTATAATATTGTAAACACCCTAAGTTCAGCTGATATAACAGTTTAAATTGATTGTGTTAGTCCACAAAGTAATAAGTCCAATCCTAAAAAGGAATTTGTATCAGTGTCTATGCAGGCTATCAAATATTCAAAAAAGAAAATATTTTTGATAAACACTAGATAATGCAAAAATACCTCAATAATATAAAATTCTTTAAAAAAAACAGAAACGTAAGTTGTTCAATATAAAATAATCAGTATATCAAAATTCATGTTGCTTAATTCAATATAAAAACGTAAGATTTTACGAACACATACAATGTAAAATATTTCTGTGCAAAATATATTGAAATGAAATACAAAAAATAAACTGGTTTTGTGTTGTTTATGGCTATGTGGGAACCACAGAAAATATAAACTAGAGGTGTATGGACCACAATAAAAATATTAAAAATATATAGTAGTGTAGGAACCGCGGCATAATTTTTGGATAACGCCAAAATTTAGAAGGTAAATTTCCTTTTTACTCGTGCTCCCTATCAGTGGTAGATTGGAACCATAAGCGAAAGGAAATTCATGTAGGTTCTAAACTCGAAAACACTAGATGGTTGTAATTTTAATTTAGAAGAAATTCTCTTACGTGTCTCGCACTTCTTCCCTTTGGTCGAGACCAGCTAGATTCTGTAATTATTTTTGTTTGCATTACAGTTTTTCCTTCCTCGGGGGTGAAATCTCTCATCTTGCTTTCTTTCCTTTTAGAAAAGAAACTTCCACTTCTACTTAAAATTGAAATTCCCTTTTCCCCGGTATATTGAATTTGGTTTAAGGTATTTTTAAAATGCACACACTTCTACCTTTTCTTTTCTTGTGCCATATTTGTTGTTGTTTACCATTCTTTTCCTTTCCTTTCTGCATTTGTATTGTCACCTGTACTTTTATCTTTCATTCTCCTCTCATCTTGGAAAAATTCTACTAATCGCATCAAAGCTTCTTTTTTTCTTTTTCTTTTCTTTTCTTTCTTTTTTTTTTTTTTTTTTTTTTTTAATTTTCTCAATACTCCTCGTTTATTCAACAGTTTTGCCCTTTCTTCTTCCACTTGTATTTCAATCTGCTTAACTTCTCTTAACTTAAAGTACAGGTTTTATTTCTTAATTTTTCTAATTGATTCAACGGATTCTCGGTTTTCATTTTCCTTGCAATTAAGTTGAATGTCTAGCACTGAAATTTTTTTTTAATTAACTATTATTCCAATCTTGAAGTTGAACATGTAATTATATGAATATACAGGGCCGACCACCTGAGGGGAGCAGCAGATGCTATGCACAAGGGTCTCGTGATTGACGGGCCACCAACACGTTCAAAAAATTAATGCAATGTATTCTTGCTCAAGAAAACTTGACAATATTCTTATCATTGTCAGTATGAACGTAGACTTCATTTTATTGGAAATATTATTATAGATATTGCAAATTGGGAACTTTCAAGCATCCACTTAATTAAAAACATCATGTGTCATGAGAATGTAATTCATATGCGCATGTACTGCAAAAACGTAGTCACATCTCCTACGCATTTACTTTCTGAGTTTTTCAGTCTTGTTGTGTATTTTGTCCTGCGTTGTGCGCTTATTAAATGTGGAAAACGAAGACGAATCTGTCTCATCCTTGACTCGATAATGTGGATTAATTTTTAGTAAAGAACCAGGCTACAGAAAGAAAAGGTAGGAGAATTGTTATTCTAGCATATCAACACTTAATTTGAACTTTTTAGTCAAACATGTAAGCACGCTTTACTGCACTTGCTGTATAAAGCATCGAAAACGACATTGCAAAAAGTTCAATTTTTCTGAAGTAATTAATGTATTTACAAAAACAAAAAATCATGCATAAAATAAACATGCATTAGTAATATATGTTCATATTTGTAATTTTTATTTACTTTACAAAAACTTTAGGGCCACAATGGTTACTTGCACCTGGGCCCCTTTACAGAAATGGCTGATTCTATATATGTGTGTGTGTGCGTGCGTGCGTGTATTGATCCCACTCGGAAATATTTTTTTCCAAATCCCAACTTATAAATAAAATGACCGATTGAAATACAAATTAACAATCATGTTAAGAAGCCCGGATAAGGTCCAGCACTGAATTTATATTTTAACTGATTGTGTACTCATAAATCTAGATTACATCAGCAGTTCCAATTTGACACAGCAGTCAAATTTTGATATGGCAGCAAACGTTGTCCAATCCAAACTAACTTATAAATCAATGTCTTATTGTTTTGGCCCCGATAGTAGCACGCAATGGTAAAGACAACTTAACTTAGCAATGCCATCTGTCGTCAAAATTAGATTTTTTTTTTCACCCGCATGTTTTTGTCGACACAAAAATCGATTAACATTTCAGTTTGCACCATATATTCCTCGTCCCCGCAATGCTAGCGTAAGGACTTTGAGCCTTGACAGAATTGAGTGTCTCAGCCCTCTACACGATGTGGAATCAGGACTTTTATATACGGTGCAACTGAAATATTGCAGGTCATAATTGGTTCTTTCGCCTTATTAACGTAGCACTAGAAGGAACACTAGAGCTAATAGCGACGGACTTCGTAGTTTTGAGCCTCGATCAATTGACGAAGATGAGACCTGAGCTGGCAGCCCACTAACAACTTCGACAAGACTCCAACGAGGGAATCTTAGGGTCAAGAGATCTTACGCGTATCTGACCTGACTATACAGAGGGTCTTTAGTAGAATCAAGAGTTGAACACATGACTCGACGAAAACCGCCGGCCATGTGTGGCTACCACGCCCACAGTTAATATCTTTGTCAATTGATCGCGGTTTTAAATTTTGAGAACTATATCCAATAGTCTCAGTTCTACTCTAATATAACATTAGTTTAAAATTTTTAAAAATTTTAATTCCCCTTATTTCGGTCCCATGCAAAGTATAAAAAAATATTTTTTTTCATCACAATGGAGAATAATTTATTTATTTAAATGCAACTAAGTGTTCAAGGAAATGGTACGAAGACAGTCAGTGGCTGTCGTAGATAGCAGGAAACATTCACTAGTCATGGTCGTGGTAGCCTAGTGGTCATGGTCGTGGACTCGCAGCCAGCGGTTTTCGTTGAGTAGTGAGTTTGAGCCTTGATGCCACTAAAGGTCTAGCACGTAGCCGAGTCTGACGTGCGTTAAATGTATCCAGGCTCAAAGTTCTCCCTTTGGCTTGATGTGAAAGTTAGGAATGAGGATGACAGCTCAGGTATCGTCCTCGTCATTTGACCGAAGTTCAAAATGACGAGGTCCATCACTAACATCCCTCGTTTTGCTTCTGGTGCGACATTGACAAAATCAATTAATTCCACATAGCTCTATAATACGAGAAGTTAATAAGTAGTATTTTAACAAGAGAAGTTTGTGTTTAATTTTAATTAAAAAAATTTTACTCCTCTTTTTATTATATTCCTTTTATTCTAACTAAAATAATTAATGAATGACGAAATTTTTTTTGGAAAATAAAAAGGTTTCATAAAATTATTTGATTCTTTTTTTTCGGCAGGAGGGGGGAGGATATTGAAACATATTTCGCTAAAATAAAATATGAAAAGTATTTACCGCATCTTTATAGACCACTACACTTTCGAAACTATCTTTTATGGGTGAAATAACTAACTGATAAGAAAACTTTAACTCACAAAAATTTCTTAAATCTACTGATAGTATGTAAGAAATCGAGCATATTATTGTAAAATATTTTTATCAGTGTGTATAATAAATTCATCATTAAAATACTTGCTTTTATTTTGTCTTTTGAAAATGAATTACAGTTCCTAAGTTAAAACCCTTTATTCATGTGAACTCTCAAAGTAAAAAGGCTTTCGAACATTTTAAATGATTACCTATCAGATCCTTATAAATATATCACGTGATGAAATGAGTAGAGAATTTTCATCATTTTGAAGAATTAAGTAGAATCGTCTTACATTAAACGAATTGTGGAAATTTCATTTTCTCTCCTCAACTCCTCGTTGCTCTTACTATATTGTGGCCACAGAAAAGTTCAATGATAGAGAACTTGCAACCGGCAGTTTTGTTAGAGTCATGGGTTTGAACTTTGATGCCTCTGAAGATCCACCGTGTAGGTGAGGCTAATGCACATTAAATCTGTCGGGGTCCCAAGTACTCCCAATAGCGTGGTGTGGAAGTTCGTTTTTGTTTGTCCTCTTTGCTTGATGTAATTAGTTGTGTTCATAATTAACCACATTTATCTTTTTCTATTTAGGTATGTAGACCTTAATTTTTTTTGTATTTTTATCAAATTTTCATTAAGATGTATAGAAATGAGATTTTTATTATACTTTAACGAATGTAAACTTAGAATATTTTTAGAATATACTTTTTTTTACTAAACGCTAAATGAACAGGTTTTTTTCTATTTGAAATACCATTGGAAAGAAATAAATGTTTTAACAATCTAAGTTAGCGTTATAAAATATGAAGTAAATAACATTGTTTTAGAGTAATATTATATTGGAATATTAGAGAAGTAATTATATAATAATTTCATAAATATGTTCAAAAACTTTTTGTCTTCAAAATCCTCTCAAACTAAAAATATTTTTAACTATAATGGGATTAAGAACATTCAAAAAATGCAAAAGCAAATTTTAAATTGGCAGTATAGATTTGATATTTTATTGATCCATTTTCGAAAAAATAAGATCAATTAATTTCTCAGGCGGTATATATTGTTCTTGATTGTATTTATTAATATTAATTATATTTACTTGGTTGTTATGAAATTTTAACACGGCAACAAGAAGGCAAGTTTTCCAGAATGTTAGACATCGGCGTAATACCTGAGTTGCAGCAATTATTTTTTCATGCATTTTCTGGTATATGTATATATATTTTCCCGTAGATATTGAAGCAGGTTGAATTGGACACACAATATATAAGCGAAAAATGAAATTTATTGTTAGACTAAGAGCAGCTAATCTTGACTGAGATCTTCCTCAGTCTCGGAACACATGAGTTTATACTTAACATGAGAATATTCCAGAACACTGCTCTGGAAACAGAATATTCTATAAGTTTTTAGAAATTATAGTAGATAATAGAGAACAGTTAAAACATTTGCATGAATTGTAATTGTTGTCAGCACTTCTTGAACCAAGGAACTCTAGTTCTGTGTACAAGGGACCTTACCTCTGCGTCATCTGTGTTTGTACGTTTCGTGGCATTATGTATAGGAATAGTGGCAAAAATTGATGACTATAACTACTCGTCCTCCCCGGTCGCTGAGAATCGTGGTGTGCTAGGAGGTAGAGTAAATGGTAAACACAAGTATAGAAACTATGAAGTTTTGGGTCATGTGTTAAAGCTTCACAGACACAACCAAAGAAAATAGCTCTTTATCGTAGGATTGACGCCAATTAAATATAATTTGGCACTACTCGTCTCCAGTTGACAGGTCTTATCTTTCTTCTGATGACTACGGTTCAGGTCATTGAAATAAATTGGTAGAATTAAGGGGTGCTCGACTTTCTGACTAGAAACACAGAATGAAATCGCTAGTAAATATAACGGAATATTGCGCAAATTTTTGGCATCCTTGGATAATAGTATAAAGGACCGATATCTGTTGAGCTTATTCCTAAACTCAAGAGCATTTGAGTGGATGCGATGTATTTCAAAAGTACTAAGGAATCACTGATCTGGAGAAAGAAAATGTGGCTCACTTCAAATTTCGGGATAGTAACGAAAGGACTCCGAAATCTTTTGTTTTTCTCTATTTTCAATGCTGTCGGAGCCCAAAGTCCTCCCGATGGCGTGGTGTGGAAGTTAGGAGAGGGGTTGGTAGCTCAGGTGTGGTCCTCGTCACTTGACCGTGGTTCAAAATTACGAGGTCCGACGCCAATAGCCTCGTGTTGCTTCTAGTGCGATGTTAATAAAAAAAACTAAACTTAACTAATCAGAGTTAGAAATTGAGGGAATATTAAGAATGTAGAAAGAGCAACTCATTATATATTATTGTCTAGCGATCTCTTTTTTTTTTTTTTTTTTTTTTATTAATAATTCAGGAGCATTTCACAAATCACCGTGGTGCATTTTCCGCCCGATGAGATTGTCTATGACTACTTTTTGAGCAAATTCCCTTGGTAAACACGGTTGACACATCTCCGGGACAGTAACCAATCTAGCGATCCTTCTCTACTTTCGACCCGCCTTATCAACCAACTTTTATCTCTTTTGAATTTTTACTCATGTCTAAATCTCTGCTTTACCTTGCTTGGCGCAATAAAGCCACATCTGGCTCTAGCGCCATTAAAATACTATCACACACACTGGAGAAAATTCACTGGTAGCATTGTTGCTTACTTTCTGGTGTACGATGACTCCTGGTCTCATCGACAATGGTAACTCGATGTGTAACAACAATCAAAACTAACTTATTGATTCGTGTCATATTTATTTTAGCACTCCCTCCCTATTTTCATGCAATAGTAACATCAACTAGCCTTAGCAACGTCAGCTATTGTCAAGATTGTGCACTTCTTAAACACCAAATAGTATAAATAAAACCTGCACTCTATTATTATTGTCGTATCGCCATTATATTAGATACATATTTAAAAAGTCATATTAAAGATAAAAATTTAGAAATCGGGCATCGAAATCGTAAGCAACGAAAACATTTTTGTTAGACACAGCTTCAATTTTTTTTTGAATTTCTTTTATTCCATAATTTTAAATCTGGCTACTCGGTAACTCATAACGGTAGTAAATTTTAGCTATGATAAGATAACAAGGTTGGTACCTGAACTGAAATGGTCTCATGAACTTGCCATTAAGTAAGAGAACGACCCGTGTGGTGACCGGGGATGACAGAATAGTCTCACTGTAGCTCATGCAAGTCGTAAAAGGCGACTGAAATGGGTTCCCAGCGTCTGGGGGTATAGCCGGGCAACCAGCCCCTGGGGATTATATCAGGAGACCTCAGGGATTTGCCTTCTTCAGGTAAGTACGGGCATCATGACCCCGAGGCACCTTAGTGATCTTTTTCTTTCCCATGGGGTTTACTGTCTTTGGTAAACACGGGTGACGCACTCCCGGGATACCTTAGCAATCCTTCTCTATTTTCGACCCCCCTTGTCAACCATTTTTAACTTTTCAACTTCACGTCTAGACCACAGTTTAATCTTGTTTGGAGCAGCATAGCCATATCTGGCTCTTGCGCCAATAAACTTTACATTCACTCACTCACTCAAGTAAGGGAACAGTATCCCGAAGCACACTAGTAAACTTTTTCTTTCTTCTTTCCCATGAGTGTACCGTCTGTGTAATACGAATACCGTACACCCGGAATACTCCAGCAATCCTTCTCAATTTTTGATCCCCACATTCTTGTCAATCAATTTTTTTTTTTCTTTTTTCAAATGTCTAGTAGTCTTTTGAAGCGCAGCATAGCCATATTTGGCTCTTACGCCATTAAACTTCACTGTCCCTCACACCACTCTCCTCACCCTGCACCATGTAGCCGGGGACGACGCACGTTAAATCTGGCAGCCGCGGTAGCCTTGTGGTCATGGTCACAGACTCGCAGTGGGCGGTTTTCTTTGAATTACTTGTTCGTGCTTTGATGCCACTAAAGACCTGCATTGTAGCCGGGTCTGATGCACGTTAAATCTGTCGAGGCTCAAAGTCCTCCCATTGGCGTGGTGAGGAAGTTAGGAGGGGAGGTGCCAGCACAGATGTCGTCCTTTTCACTTGACCGAGGTTAAAAATTACGAGGTCCATCGCCAATTGCCCTGGTGTTGTTTCCAGTGCAATGTTAATAAAACGAAACCAAATCGAACACGTTAAATCTGTCGAGGCTGAAAGTCCTATCATTGGCGTGGTGTTGAATTTATTACAGAGAGAGATGCAATTCAGGTGTCATCTTCGTCACTCGACAATGATTCGCCAATACCCCTCATGGTGATTTCTAGTGCGCCGTTAATAAAACCGATCAATTAGTCGAAACTTTCTACATCCACAGAAGCCGAGTGGTTATGATCTCAGGATCATATACGGCGTTATTTCAGTTACGTCGTTCGAATTCAGGGCCTACTAAAGACCCGATGTGTAATAGGGCTGATACAAGTTAAATCTGTGAGGCGCAGTGTCCTCATGTTGGGATGAAGAAGTTAAAAGCGTGAGATGTCAACACGTATATCCTTCTCGTCACTCACCAAAAGTAAAAATTTCAAAATCCATTGACAGTTGTCCTCGAATTGATTCTGAGACTTGAATAAGCGATAAATATTTACTATTTTGGTGCCATAACAGATGAACTGATGCACGTACTTATTTAAAAGAATTAGGCTAAAATTTGTAACAAATCATCTCACTTTCTGTAGGGTTAGTACGGGAATTATGACCTCGAGGTACCTTAGTGACCTTTTGTTTCCCATAGGGCTTAATACCTTTAATGAATATGAGTAACGTACCTTCCTGGTACGCTTTAGCATTCCTTCTTTATTTTCAACCTTCATTCTTATCAAACAATTTCTACTTTAAGCTTCATTTTTTTTTAATCCACAGAATGTTTAGCGAAGCACATCCATTTTTGTATCTTGCGCCATAAACATATGAAAATTTATAAGAAGTTAATACCTTTTTGTTTTAAAACAGCTTTGAGTTTTAGTATTGAGATAAAAATAATAATGAAAATGCTCTACTTAATTTTAAAGAGTTCATAAATAATAAAATGTGAGACGATCCCGTGCTCTGACCTTGGCTTAAAATCATGAGGCAGAAAGATTGTGATTATCGAACCTTGTGTTGAACAGATGCGATGATCAATAAACAATACTAAAATGCCTAAAGGTATAAAAATGCGTAATAATACTTTAATTTTATTGTAATTGATTTATATACAGTCAGTTTTCAAATTGATAAAGTTACAAAAAAAATCTTAATTGGAAATTTATTGCAGTATATTCTCACTATTTGGAAAAATTAAGACTATTTTTATTCCAGATGATAAATGTATGTTTACAATTTTGAAATCAATGATGCATTTTAAAAAGCATTTGTTTTTTCTATAGTTATATAACATGGGGAAAAGTCATAAAAAGAAAAAAGTGCTTAAAGATCCAATTTCGAGGAAAACTCGGGGTCGACCACCTGTCAAAAGTTCGTCGAAATCGAAACCCGATTCAAAAGAAACGGTAAAATGCTCGGTTTGTCTGGATACTTCTCGGTGCCGAAAGATGAAATCTCTGCAATGCAATCATGTTTTCCATGAGAGATGTATTAACAAATGGTTCGACATCAATAAGAAATGTCCTCTGTGTAGAAACTCTTCTCAGAAACAAGAATCTACAGACACTGCGATGGAAAATAATCGAAATCTTTTAATTTTTTTTCTTACTATTAATCCTTTAGACGCCGAATTATGAAGCAGATCGAATCTTCACTTAAATTTGCTTAATTATATGCACTTATTGCTTAGTTATGTACAATTATGTGACCCTTATAACAATCAATAAAAACACTTGAAAAAAAATTAATATGAATTTTTTTGATGCTCTCAAATGGGAACGGCGTCTGATGAGTATTTTTTATAGGTTTTCTATTTAATAAAATCAAATAAACAAAAAAGCATTTAAATAATAGATAATGAAAATATTTGAGAATTTAAAAAACATTTAATTAAATTTGTTTACCTTTTTTCTTATTTTTTACAGCTTTTTATCCATTTTATTTGCCATGGCTATGAGGGAAAACATGCTTGACGCAACCTCTTATCACACTCAACACACATGTTGCGACAATATGTTTTGGTAAACAGCACAGCGTTCCTTTGATGCCGATTTCAGAAAATGATTATTTGTTTTTCTAAATTTAGTTGGAACAGGGATTTTTGGTCCAGGTTGAGATACAAGTTTTGATTTGGAACGCAGTAAGTTCAGAGCAATATCTCGACGAAATTCTAAATGTGGTATTTAACTCTTTCCATAAATGTATGTAAATTATCCAAGATAATATTACAGCTATACTTAGAGCATTTTCAAATAAAGTCGGGTGCAGTTTTTTTTATTTCGGAGCTGAAGTCCGTACGATGATGTGTGTTATTGTCTAGTAAAATATATTGCACGATATGTTTACTTCAGACTGTACCTGTAGTTCTAATTCTAGAATCTGCCAATTTTTGCAATAAATTAAAAAATATAAAAAAGTTATCAAAATAGATTTCGTGTTTACTCAGATCTTCCATTTTGGAGAATAGCTGTGTCGCAACATCTTCACCCAGAGACATTCCTGATGACTCATTCTTTCTTCCAGAATAAATTTCTATCGCATACGGATATCTAGATGATGAGCATAACATCCATACTTTAAAGCCGAATCTTATGGGCTTACCTTTTACAAACATTCTACAAACATAGTGCCCCTAATACAATTCCATCGATTCATCATTGCTCAACTTTTTGAGGAAAGTTACAAACTGACGCAATTTTCCCCAAATTCTTCATAAATTGGAGCTATATTTCCAAATTTATCATCTGACTTCAATTTAGAATTATCATTCAAGTGCAAAATTTTCCTTGGTTTCCAAAAATGGTTACTTGACATGACTGTTGGAATAATATCAACTTTCAAATCTTTAGCAATGCTCAAATAATAATCTTCCTATGGCACCCAATGGTAACCACTCAAGAAGAGCAATCCTAGAAACTGAGCAATATCAGTACCATCAATAGCAATCATCTCTCCTTTCTGACTAACTTATAACTTTGTCATGCACGCTAACGTTCCAATGTATTCCTCAGGCAAACTTTTATCAAAATGTTGAATAGAATCCAGATCTTGTAACTCTGGGAAATCAATTTTTATTTCACTTGGTTCCTCATCAGAAAATTTGTGATTAAATTCTTTTCTCTCACACCATCTTATTGATTCTAATTTAATTTTTTTTTTTCATGTAGAGATACCATCACTACTTTTACCTGTGATCTCTGCTTCTATTCTCGTTGTTGTCTAGTTGAGGGCGCATTTTAAGACTCATCTATGTGTAGAATCTCCAATTCTCCTGTAACATCCCTCGAAATAATCTCTCCTAAATCTACATCTTTGATGTCCTCATTTTCTGTTATGACAATACTTTCATTTTGCGGAATAATGTGTACATCAACATCCAAAATATCAGAATCATCTGAATTTAATGTATCGAAATATTTGACAGCTTCTTCCACAGTTTTAAAACGCTTAGCGTGGTACATAATCAATAGAAAAACCCACAATAGTAACACATTAAAACTTCCTTTTATCTGTGAGTGAGTTCTCTTTTTTGAATGAAACACGCGTGGAAAAGAATTCTGCTTGACCTTTCGAAACATCTGATAAGCAGATGGGGTAAAAAAAAATTTCTTCCCTTCTCTACGTCGGCATATGCTACAACTGTGACCCACTTGTTTGTAATTTTTTTTTCAGTTGCATTCAACAGAAATAGATATTCTTAGCAATAACTACCAATAACTGACATCGGTGTGAAATCGGGAAGAAATAAAATGAATTACTCAAAGATGCCAGTCTTATTTTTTTATGGGAAGGGCTGCGATCAACTTGAATCTTATACTAAATAAATCACCTTTACACTGAATTATACCTTGCTTTCATGCAGAATATACCTGCAAAATCTCTTTCAAATTGATTAATTGCATTCAGTTGAAACATATAAAAGAAAAGTTTGTCAAACTCCAATGTTCCCATTTGGGAAATCGAAATATCTCTCTTCATAATTTCTCAACTAAACATTTTTTTTAATTAATTGTATGCAACTCATTGTTTTAAGTCTACTGTTTCATAATGCTTCCAAATTTAAAGTAAATTTAGATTTTATTTACCCTTTAAAACATCAACACTTTCTCAGTATGAAATATGTCAAAATTGGTATATTTGAACCTTTTTTTTCCCATATAAAATACTAAACTATCTCATTTTAAAACATTTCAAAAATTCAATCAAACTTTTATGTTTATAAAATAAAAATCGCATAAAGGTATCTTTAAAATCCCATTTTTTGTTACTTTTTTGAATTGATGTTCCCATATGGGAACATTGGCGTCTAAAAGGTTAATATAATTCATTCTAATAGAGAAAGACAAAATGTCATCTAAGAACTATATATTGGTTTTGCTTGCATAAAATCTGAGAAATAAATTATACTCTCTCAAATTCAACGTCTACGTACGCTCCAAGATGTCTTCTGTATTTTCTCCCTGGGTGCGTGATCTAAATGTATAGCTGAGGTTTCCTTAGCTATCATTGAGTATCAAGTCATCATTTTCAGGCAAACGTCTATTAACATCTTCGTCAATTTTAACTCTTTAGCAAAAACACGTGGACCCATTGTAGGGTACTTTAAAAACTTGACTGAACCTACGAGTATTTTATTTGATACTGACTGTTCATAAATAAAGTTTATTAGAACAACGATCATATCTAATCGATTACAAATCAAACTTGTTTCCTCGCCACAAGTGTGGTAAGAATTAATGAATAACGAACTTTTAATTTTCGTGATACTTGTATTTTTCTGAAAAAAAAAGAAAGTGAAGGATTTACTTTTAATGCGTTTTCATTATTACGATACTAGTAGATTGTGGATAACTTAGCAAGAGGTTTTTTTTTTTACTTGAAAAAGCTCCAACCTTTCCCGAAGGTAAAGCATGGAGTAAATTGTTCAAAATAAGTCTGAAGGAAATGATGTAAAGTAATTCCAAAAAACATAATTTACTTAAATGCTATGTAAATTAGTTACTAAGAGAGCTATCAAAACAATAACATCTTAGTTAAAAAACTAGTCTTCCATCATCTCAATCTCGCATTCACCTGCAGAAATATCTTTTTTTTTATGCAGCCACACTCAGGCTTTTAATTGGATTAACTTCTCAATGTCATTTCACGTTATGAAGGTAGAGCTACAGGAATTTGCATTACCAATTGTTAACATTCGGTCCCCCGAGAATTCAAACAGCCTTTCAGTAAAATTTTTTTAATCTGTCTTTAGATTCAGGCTTCGTCCATAAATCTGCTAATTTTAGTCTACGTTCTAAAAATTCTTTCTTGAATTCCCTTTCCTCAAGAAATCTAAAAATTGTCTTGCATCAAAATAAGCTTAGTTTTCGAATTTTCTAACTTTTAAACACAAATTACAATATTTTAAGTTGATGACACCCAAGTGGCCACGGAAGCCAACTAGACTTGCTCACGGACTTCCCCACAAAAATAAGTAAAATTTCAAAAAAAAAAAAAGACCGAAAAATGAAGTATAATTATTTTAATTTATTAATTTCTTAGAAAACTCGAACAAAAAATTCACAAAATATATTTCACTCATCAAACGATCTCATTAATTTTACGTGGCCGTGGTAGCGTAGTGGTCCTGTGTTCGGTTTTATTAACGTCGCACTAGAATCAACAAGAGGGCTTTAGGCGACAGACCTTGTAATTTTGAATCTCGGTCAAATAATGATACTTTTTTTTAATTTCCTCACGTCTAGAGCACGGTTAAATCTTGTTTGGAACAGCATGCCATATCTGGCTCTTGCGCCAATAAACTATGCATTCACTCAATCATTCAAGTAATGAGGAATTTGGGCCCTGGCTCCCGTTGACGTGGTGTGGAAGTTAGGAGGGAGTGCCAGCTCGGGTGTCGTTCTTGTCACTTGACAGAGCTCAAAATTACGAGCTCCGTCACCAATAGTCCCAGTGTTGCTTCTAGTGCGCTGTTAATAAAAGCAAATCCAACTTGGACCCCAGCTACACGACCGGTCTTTGGTGGCATCAAGGCTTGAACCCTCCAATCTCGACGAAAACCGCCAGCTGCGAGTCCGTAGCCATGACTTCTAGACTACCGTGATATAATGATCATGGTCGAGGACTCGTGGTTATGTGGTTTCCTCCAAGCTATGGGTTCGAGCCTTAATGCCACTAATAACCCTCTGTATCTGGCGCTGATGGGGCCGCGGTAGCCTAGTGGTCAAGGTCGTGGATAGCGGCTGGCGGTTTTCGTTCAGTCGCGGGTTCGATCCTTGGCCACCAAAGACCCGCCGTGTAGCCGGGGCTGATGCACTTAAATCTGTTCGGGGCCCAAAGTCATCCCGTTGGCGTGGTGTGGATGTTAGGAGAGGGGGGTGCCAGCTCAGGTGTCGTCCTCGTCACTTGACCGTGGTTCAAAATTACGAGGTCCGTCGCCAATAGCCCTCGTGTTGCTTCTAGTGCGACGTTAATACAAACTAAACTAAACTATCTGGCACTGATCTGTCGAGGTTCAAAGTCCTACCGTGGGAATGGTATGGAAGTTAAGAGAAGAGAGAATCAAGTAAGGTGTCATTGCTTGGTTGAGGTTCAAAATTACGAGGACAGTCAGTCACCCACAGATTTCATGCTGCGATGTTAATAAACAATTACTGATGGGAAACAATTGACTATAATAAATTTAGTTATTAATTCAACATTCTGCTTCTCTGATAAAGACTATAGATAGTAAGCTCACTTTGTATTTCTTTGTCCACATAATCTGGAAGTTATCATGCTTAAAGGTTTTCTCATCTAATTCACCTTTCAAGAAGGCTGGGGCCGCGGTAGCCTAGTGGTCAAGGTCGTGGACTAGCGGCCGGCGGTTTTCGTTCAGTCGCGGGTTCGATCCTTGGCCACCAAAGACCCGCCGTGTAGCCGGGGCTGATGCACGTTAAATCTGTTCGGAGCCCAAAGTCCTCCCGTTGATGTGGTGTGGATGTTAGGAGAGGGGGGTGCCAGCTCAGGTGTCGTCCTCGTCACTTGACCGTGGTTCAAAATTACGAGGTCCGTCGCCAATAGCCCTCGTGTTTCTTCTAGTATGACGTTAATAAAACTAAACTATAAGAAGGCTGACTTTACATCTAGTCCGCATATGCATCCTATTCAGCCAAGGAAGCAGAATAATGAATAATTTGACCAAAGAAAAATTTCCAAACGTTGAAAATATATTTGTATAATCTAATTCATAAATCTGTTTAAATCCCTAAGCTGTAAGTTTGGCTTTAAAATTCTTTATATTTTTGAGTTGGCATCTTAATAGAACAAACCTATTTACAGCCTATCTTAGCATATTCTGGAGAATTAACAGATGTCTACACTTTACCTTTATTCATAGTTTTTATCTTCTCATCCCTTGCTTAACATCAATTATGTTTTTCCAAAGATTCCTAGGATAGCTCGAACGCTTGAGGAATTTCAATATTGTAACTTTCTCTAAGAAAGATCTACAAAATTAGATTGATCCAATTCGTCAGAATTTTCAATACTTAAATTATTATATATATTTCTATTTACTTGATGTTCTTTTCGAGAAATAGGTTTAAATTAAATACGAATTAAATATCAAATTTTCTTTTCCACATTATTTAATAACATATCTTATTGACCTCAATTGCGTTTTTCTGATTAGGAGATAATAAACATCAATACACTACCATTTTCTCCTACGGTGTTCTATTCTTGCCTATTGTGAAATATCATTTTCTAATTTCGGTCGTAATTCACATTGCTTCTCAGGTTTTACATCTTCCATGGTAATTTTATAATTTTCAACATATTCCTCTAATTCCATCAAGTGAAAACATTCTCGTAATTTCCGATCAAATAAGCATGAAACCCATTTTTTGTTTCATCTATTTTCACATTATGGTTTCAATTACGCGTCACTTATTTGGTAATCATATATGATAAACCTTAGTACTCATTGCATAACCCAAGATTCCTATGTCAGCTTTCTTTTGCAATTTATTTCTTCATACACTGGCAATACACGAGAGATCATATAATCTATTACAATAGAAACAACCCTTTATTTTCCATAACTTCCTTGAATATCTATGTTCAGTGTCTATAACACTTCCACTGTGATTAATTTTCATTTGAATCTGCTTCGTTCTGCTTGATTCTTCAGGATTGTTAGTTATGGTTATTATAATCCGATGGCATCTTTCGAATCAACTGGAAACAAACGAATGGCTATGGCATATCGTAACCTGCTTCGTCAATCAACAGTTTGTTCCCTGAAACTCGCTTGCAGAAAATACTCATGATTTCATCGTGTTCTTTAAATTTCAGCTCATAAAACTCATTAATTAATCCCTCAAGTCTCGATCTAGATTTTGACTGAAATTACTTTTGTAGATTTGACCTGACAACATAATCATAGTTGAAGTTCGAAGTTAGAATAAGGAACTTACGCTCTACTCCCTGATAAATAGTTGTGCTCGAACGTACCTCGATTCATTTGAATGCTTGAGTCTCCTTTTCACTTGCATCATCGGGTAATGGATCAGTCTCTTCTAATACGTAATCCCAGCAACCATGGTCAATCAGAGTTTTCATACCACACTTCTATCTCTCGCAGTTGGAACCACTCAACTTCGGAAATAACTGGAGTTCCTGCTTCTACTTTGACATGTTGCACATTCCTACAATTATTAGCTATTCTTAAAATGCAAACTTGCCACTCTTCAGAAATAGAGGCCCATAACCATGTAGAAAAACATGGCAAGCTTTTTCCATAAAATTTGTTTATTTAAAACGCAACATGGATTAGTAATGGAGAAAACAATAACATCTTAGTTCTTAGTTAGTAAAATAATAACTTTCTTATGTTCATGTTCTTTCTGCATTCAGGCATCTGAAACCCGAGTTCCCTTCTATAGCTCCTTTCATCTCCTTATGTTGCCACTTCAAAACATCCAATTAGTTTGGCTTATATACGTCATGATTTGACGTCATAAACGTAAAGTTACTGGAATTTGCATTACCTATCTCCAGCAAACTTCGTCTATAGTCGATGTTTTTTCAAGCGCTTTAACATTTGAGAATTATTTGTAGGAACTAACTTTTTAATATCACGGGAAAATATATACTTAATAGTGTAGTAAGGCCTTTTTGATATTTAAAACATTCAAGCACTGATTGGCCCTTTCCTGCAATCTTAAATTTAGTTCATTAATATGTTTAGTTTTATCAGTCAGAAACATAAATTTTTGTTACCATTCTTTGTCATTTAATTAGAGGAAATATTGCTCCTACAAGGAAATACTTCATGCAGGACACAAACTTATTTAAGATATTACCTCGAGCATGGCTGTATAACATGTATTCACTATCTATTTCTAAATAAAGGGATTTGAATTCCACGTGTACCAACGAAGAACGAAACAATGTGAAATTAACTACAGTGGCTCAAACAATTGAGGATACACCTTACTTTCACTTGATAAATCCAACTTTTAATGAAAATAACACATTAACTAGAATAGAAGACGTATTTTTACTTTTACACGTAATAAAAGGGTTAATTTACAGTAAAAATAACGAAAATCAACAAAAAAATATCTAAAATTAAAAGTTTCACAAATATTTGAAGTAAACATAGGCAGATCTTTACCTCAAAAAATTAAGGATACACCAATGAAATTTTTTCGATATATTACATGCATAGACAGTATCAGTATTTTGTTGCATGTCCTTTGGCTTTTATAATGTCCTCCAAACGTCTTGGTACCGATTCGACCAATTTTTTTGTGGTATCTGGAGATATTTTATCCCATTCTTCTTGTAACACTTGCTTTAAATGGGCTTTGTTTCTAATCTGGTGTTTTTGGACCGCTGTTTCTAGTGTGGCCCACAAATTTTCTATGACATTGATGTCAGGGGACTGTGGCGGTGTGTGCAATTGCTGTTTACAATGAAAAAGACACCACATTTTGACATTACGTGCCGTGTGTTTCGGGTCGTTGTCGTGCTGAAATATAAAATTTCCATCTAAACCCAATTTTTGTGCACTTTCTTTAAGATTGTTGCGGAGTATGTCTATATAAAGCTTATGATCCATTATACCATCTATAAAAACTAAATTTCCTACCCCATTTGCAGCCATACAACCCAAACCATGACGGAGCCACCACCATGTTTAACTGTAGGACGTAAATTTTTTGGATCCAAAGCGGTGTTCGGCTTTCTCCAAACGGTGTGACGACCATCGCTTCCAAAAATGTTGAATTTACTTTCATCACTAAATATAACTTTCTTCCAAAAGTTTTCTGTCTTCAACTGATGAGTTTTTACAAACTCCAAACGCTTTTTCTGATTTTGTAAGCTTATGAAAGGTTTATTTCTAGCTACTCGACTGCTATATCCAGCCTGTCTAATCACATTTCTCACAGTTTCAGCACTTACACTTCTGCAGATTATTCGAGAAGTTTCTGCAGCTAGTTTGACTGCACTCAGTTTAGGATTAATCTTGATATCTTTTAAAATTTTCCTTTTAGCTACATCACTCAGAATACTTTTCCTTCCTCTTCCACTCTTATTTTGAATTAATCCATCGCGTTTAAATTTCCCAATGATTTTCTGGACACGAGTGACTTCTACCGACAATTTCAGCTATTTCACGATAAGATTTTCCCTTCTTAAATAACCTTAATATAAATTTTCTTACATCAATACTAGTCTCTTTCCGAGGAGCCATTTTCCATTTAAAATTACAGCTTTATATTCTCATAACCAACTTCAAAAGACAGAAATAACAGTTATTTCCCAAACTTAGATTATTAGTAGCAAGCAAAAAGAAATCAAGTGGTAGTTAAACAAAAATTTCATTTGTGTATCCTCAATTTCTTGAGGTAAAAATCTGCTTATGTTTATTTGAAATGCCTCTAAAAAGTTTTATTTTAGAATTTTGTCGTTGATTTTTCTTTATTTATACTGTTAATTGAACCTTTTGTTATGTCTAAGTATAAAAATTCGTTTGCACTTCTGGTTAAGGTGTTATTTTGATTGAAAGTTGGATTTATCAAGTAAAAGTAAGGTGTATCCTCAATTGTTTGTGCCACTGTATTTTATTAACAGTGTTCATTATAGAGATTAAGCGCTTACCACGAAATTTTGGCAATTTGACTTTCCTGATGTCTTATGCAATGGAAGTTAAATACCTTACGTCCAATATGATTTTCAAGAAGTTTGACACCAATCCACTTTCCTTGCCAACAATTAAGGGAGTCCTATCAGTAGTTACACAAAATATTGTATTTACACTCATGGACAAAAAAAATTAGAGCACCAAGAAGGAGTCCTCAAAATGAAATGAAATTTTACATATGTAATGGCTACTTGATATAAGTAAATGATTAGAAAATCAAAGAGAAATGATCATTTATTTCAGAGAAAAAGGCAAAAGAACGGAGGATTTAATACCCTGTTGAAACCCTGTAGCGCGAATGCACGATGCAATACGATTGGGCATTGAGGAATACAAGTTCTGTATGATGTCTTGAGACATTTCTTTTCATATTTGCTGTAAACTTGCCTTCAAACTCGTGGGGTGCCCAACTCGCCCTCCCAAATGAGCACAGATATACTCGATTGGAGACAAATCTGGGGATCGGGCATGCCAAGGAAGGGTAGTAACAGTGCGGAGACAGTCTTGTGACTCCCTTGCCGTGTGAGGCCGAGCATTGTCTTGTTGAAAAATAGCTCCTGGGAGCCGTTGCATGAGTGGCAACGCATGTGGTTCCAGGATGTCATGGACATACTGCTGGGCTATCATGGTGCCACGGATCAATACTAGGGGTTACCGTGTATTATAGGCAATGGCACCCCATACCATCACACCAGCTGCGGGAGTGGTGTGTCGCTGCAAAATAAAGGCAGGATTGAGGCGTTCACCACGGGGTCTCCACACACGAACACGATTGTCATCACAGCTGAGATTGAATCTGGATTCGTCGTTAAAGACGACCTGGCTCCTTTCCGTTGCAGTCCAGATTTCTCGTGCACGGCACCACTCCAAGCGGAGGCGTTGATGGATGGGCGTCGAGGGCAGCACACGTAATGGTCGCCCGATCCCAAATGTCCTTCAGCCAGGCGCCTTCGTATGGTTCGAGAAGACACAGAGGCCCCTAGTGAAGGTACTACCTGTGCCTGGAGGGCGGCCGATGAAGCAGTAGGCTGTACGCGTGCATTTCTTACTCGCTAGCTGAACTACTCGACTAGCTGACCACCCAGCTTCCATCATGCCGATGATTCTCCCCCTCTCAAACTGCGACAGCTGCTCATATTGTCTTCAAAAGCGACGTAATAGCGTCCTGTGAAATATCTACTGTGGGCCGGATAGTATTTCAGCGAATGGTAGTTAACTACTCTATAATTGGCTTATATAGTCCTCGGATCTTCGGCATTTACTATGGAAATGTAAGGACACCTGTCCATTGAAGGCTAGTGAACCTCAAACTATAATTTCGCCACTGCATTGCTGCCGGCTGTGAAAATGAAGCAGCACCTTTTGCAGATTTTAACAATTGGCTTAACCATTGGGAATGTCGAGATTTCATTTATCTTTGTTACGAAAGATATCCGAGTTACGATTTGTAGTAATAGAATATACGGATATGAAATATTCTAATCTTTCCGATATGCAGCGCGGTTTCAAAACATCTTCATTTGCAGATTACAATAACTAGTGCGGTACATTATTTTTCTTTGAATTATATTCGTAACAACATGAATGCTTGTTTTTCTCTGAACTTATCGTGCAAACATGTTTTTACGAAATCACCAGCTTTCGATTTTTTTTGTTGTCTCTTTTATTAGTCATTCATTCGAGTGTGAATAAGGTTTCGCTTCATATTACTCGATAAATACTGCATTTCTACCTATTCAGAATCGATTCTTATCCAAAGTTGAATTTTGTATCCTAATTTTAATTTCCATGTTACTGACATTACGTCAGGAGTGATTTATCTAGTTTTCAACATTTTGAATTTAAGTGCCGAGATGTTAATTGAATTTCTAAGTCCTGTGTATGACTTAACATGCAAAAATTGCCAGTTACTAATTTATTATACAAGAAGTTAGTTTCTAAACTTTTGAGTCATTTATTTTATCTTTTTTTATTTATTTTATGTAGTTAAGTGATTCAAACAATTTTTATTATAAAAGATCACGTCTAAGTTGTTCTAAATCGCTTTTTGCGTTTATCTAAAATTTACGAAAAAAAGTATCTATACTTTTGGCGCAAGTGTCGCGAGTGCGTGTGTGTGTGTGTGATCACTATTCTCAGAAAAAGTGTCATTTAATCATATAGGAGGGCTGCTTACTTTGTACCGGGAATATTTTTCAGCGTCTTTTACGTATTGAATTCATCTTTTTGTTCAATTAAAAAGTATTTCAGTTGTTTTCCCTTCTATGTTATCAAGCTGTCACTATAAAATGCGATCCACATAAACATTTACATGATCCAGAAAAAAATGACAGGAGAAGGGGAGCACAAATTTGTTCTTTAAAAGTTCAAAAGGCTTGACTGTGTTTGTGTGCTTCGTTTATTATGTACACTCAGACCTTGATCTGAAAATAAACTAAATATTAACTCTGGAATCAAATTCAAATTGAGAACTAAAAACGTAAAGAATGATAGAGAACATGGTCCTGTGCTTGGGCACAACAAACAATTTTGAAATAAAAACTTTGAAATATGATTGGGATTGTTTTTTATTTGTCTGTGCGAGAAATATGACAGTAGGGTACATGCCCAATTCCCACTCTTTGAATCCGTACTTGCGTAAATAAAAAAAAAATTGGAAATTTTAAATGAACCTAAAAAATTTCAAAATGGAACTATTTTGTTTCGACAATGCGTATAATTGCATTGAATTAATTCCGTTAAAAATTTGTAGATATTACCTTCGACACAACTTAAGAACTCTGGATTTTTACAAAAATGTTTCTGAATACAGGAATAGTTCTTTTCCAGAACAATACAATCCCGGAATATCAGGTGGCAGCAGTTAAAATGTAATCAACTACTTATCTCTACTGCACACACCAGGTGCCGTAAGTTATCACTTAAATGGGAAAAGCGCGCCAACTTTTATCTTCAACCCAAAGAAAGATTTATAGGATAAAATGATGTCGCAGTGCAACGTTAGGGTTTTCTTTGGCGCCATTCAGGGCTTTCGAATGTGGTTTAGAATCGACCTATCAAAACATTTTATACTGAAAGTCGAGTTACCATTCATATTGCTCAAGGGCAATAAATATTTATGGAGCTTTAAAAGGAGAGTAAGATTCTTCGCTTTTATCGTGCGTAATTGTCTTTTTGGAATAATATTCTCGTTCTGTCGACAATGAAGAGATTTTGCTAGCGATTTCATGTATGGGGAACGAGAAGGTCTGTAACATTTTATACGGGTTGATGTGAGAATCCGAAGGCACAAATATATTTTTACACCGCAAGCAATACGAGAACATGTGAATTTATTCGGGATTTATAAGGGTATTTTTAAAAATTCTTATGTATGTGTTTGAAAATAACATTTAAATAAAAGGAAGGAATGTTAAATGAAATAGAATTATATCGCACTATAACAAAGGGAAAAGGGGGAAAACCAAATGTTTTGTTTATAAACAAAAAGTTATTTCGATTATTAAATGTATATTTACAAGGAAATTACTTTTTGTTTTAAAAAATAAAAAAGTAGAGGTCGAAGACATTTGTGACCAAGGAAAAATCAATTCTATACTTTTTAATCAAGCTTCTAATACAAAAATAACTTTTTTGATGCTTCAAAAACTTCCCGCGCATTTTTGAACTTTTTTTTTTTCAAATCTAGTCACAAGAATAGGAAAAAAAAAATAAATAATGTGAGAAATAAAAGGCTCATTCTTTGAAATATATTATCTCTTCATTTTTGAATTATATGATATCCACTGTTCATTACTCAATACTGCTTAATATTACTATTATTCGATCCTATCGAGATTACTCACAACAAACCATCTGATTTGTCATCTCTTTGACGAATGCAATTTTACGCTTTAGTAAATATGAGGCTGATGTCAAAGGCCTATATTTTCTAAACTTTACGATAATGGTTCAATGTTCAAAAGCAGATGAAGAGGGTTAGGAAAGTTGATATTACCATTGTGTGCCGCCATCTGTTAAATGACGTATGTAATACGTCATCATAAATGTGCCGCCATCTGTTAAAAAAAATTACCTGAGTCTGGATGAAATTGAAAGATAATTTATATCAGTTTTACCCCGCTGCGAATGGAATTCTGAAAGTTATGAAGAGTGCCTCTGCTTTTGACTCCTGATCATGTTCTTTTTTATTATCATTAATTATCTAGAATTCCGTTCCCGTAGCTCCTAACACCGTGGTGCCCATCAGGTAGGTACCAACCATCCGTGAACGGTGAAAAGATTTTAGGGAGAGTTTTTCGTCCAAGGCAAATTTAAGGGCATTGAGAACCAACAGCTCTTCACAGCAATACCCGTTCCCTGAGAAATTCTAAGAATCATCGAACACATGTTTCAACGAATACTTATAGATATCATTTAAGAAGTATCATTCCACATTAAATGTAGGGATTGGTATATTATACCTTCTTTCCAAATACCTTTTCGACATGTGTATAAACGAATCGCAGTATGCACACTGCATCATGTGTATGTTTAGCTTGATTAACAAAGCTTACATTGAAAAGTCTGGAGAGGTCATCACCATGAACTTCCAAGCTTAATGTTAATCCTAAGGATATATATTTCAAATCTAAATTATTGATTTTACTAGCATTGAATAAAATACAATAAAAGAATAAGAGAAAAGTAATGTTTTTGCGTGATTATTTCCTTTTTTGACTTTCGAAATTTATTTTTAAAATATTTATTAAAGATCTGAAAACTCATAACTAGTACATTATTCATTTTAAAAACGAAAGTCGCTGTTTTTTTAAAATAGAATGTCAGTATTTTTTTTTTCAAACGAGGTAGAAATAAACCAAAAAAGGTTGGGAATCTGTGCTGTAAAGTGTAATATTATAGTAATCAAAGGATATGATTCGAGGAATTGTATCTAAAGTTCAAACACTGAACTCAAAAATGGATGCACTGATTTGCGCTTTTGTACGTCTTTTCTATATCTAGATCTTTAAAAGTTCCAAATCTTTATTCAGTCAATAAAGCTATAGCGAACTCTGTTCAGAGAAACTCAAATTTCTTCAGTATTTACTATTGGTGCTACACATTTTACAAAGATTTCTTCGAAATATCATTAATTTTGAATATAATAACGAATATTAATTATACATTTGATTCGGAAACATTTCATTACTTGATCCTGTAAAAACGTAGCACCTAATTTTAATTTTTTGTGTCAAACATTTGAAATAAGAGTGCTTAAAATACTCATAAACATTATTTTTACCTCACGAATCAGAACTAAGATTTAATTCCTCTTAATTTGAAAAAACAATTCTAATATTATTTATATAATCCACATAAACTATTGAATAGTTAATACCAGATATGGTTTACGAAATTTTTCCTGGTTACGTGATGTCCAGAAAATTTAGTTTAAGCTCTCATAAATTTTCTAATACTCATAATTATGTACAAGTAAGATGTACATGCTCAAAATTCCTTGAAAGATGCTAGCTAGAGAAATATCTTCAGAAATATTTTAATTTAAACTACATTTGAACATAAATTCATATTTTGAGCAATTTTGATATTACATTAGTATTTCGAATATTTGTGCCTTTATTAAAACCCTAAAACAAAATTATTTCATGAATTATTTAGACTCAGAAAAAATACTTCGAATACGAAGTTTGATTGAACAGTAATACCTCCATGGTCATTGATTAACTTATTTTTACTTAATTTTCTCAATCCTTGTTGCACCTAAAAGATTTCAGTAGAAGCTTTCACCTCCTCCTTAGAACTAAAGCGATGTCTTTTAACATGCATTTTTTTTACATTTGATAAGTAATGAAAGTCAAAAGATGCAATGGTACCTCACTACATCAATCTCATCTCCATATGAGCTGCCATTCTCTTCAATTCTCAACATATCATTGAAACCTGTTAACAAAACAATAATGAACAAATACACTACATAGATAAAATACTTTAAGTTTTTCAGGCACAAAAAAGAGTAACTACTAGTAAATAAAGACAGTTAATTATTATAGAGGCATTATTTCGCAATCAAACCTCGCTTGATTGTTTTTCGTTGGAATTCATTTAAACACTTTTAATTTTACTTCTTTTAAAAAAATATCTTCATATTTTTTTTTCTGAAAAATTAAAAATATTGTAACAATTACAAGCTACAAAAGGGAAAGAAAAAAAATGTCATTATAACAACAAAACGCATAGTTATTTAACTTGAAAATGACGAAATATTAAAAAGAATAATCATAACATAGGAACAAATGAATTTCATTTAATTCCCAAAAAGTTGGGTTTTATTGCCTATTGTTCAAAATATTATCAAATTATTCAATATAACATTTATTGCATTATTGTTTTTTTAGAAAATAGGCAAACACACAGCGAGAGAAAGCCTCATTTTCTACGAAAAAAAAAGTAAAAAAATTGCCATCGTCATAATAAACGCCATTAGAAATGTTTCTTACATTTAACTCGATTCAATACTGTATTGGATAAAAAAGAGAAAAAAATAAAAGATGTATCCAGAAAATCAGAATAAAAACAGGGTATCTTTGGCTTAAAATGCAACACCTGTCAAAACAGCAAACGACTGTCATTGTGATTCGAACAGAAAAAAAATTATGCCATTCCTCCTTTTATTTCACTGCATTGCATTTTCAAAAAGTTGCTGTCCGTTGCAATAATAGAGAATGAAAAGCTTAAAATTTCCTGACAAGGTTTACTCGTGCTTGAATTTATTTGCTACTGATACGATAAATGTTTTTCAAAATGACAATATCTGACGAAGTAATTTAGAAGCATGAAACTCCTGTCAGTTCATTCCTAGAGGGAAAAAAAGAGATCCATAAAGCTCTTGCTATGTGAAAGAAACGTTCTGAAATATTTCTGAAAAATACCGTTGTCGAATTTGTCTTTGAAATTATGTGATAAATAATGTATTTTCTTAATAAAACTTATAAACCGCGAGAATCCTATAAATATATGTAAATGTAAAACAGCTTAGGTCTTGGTACTAAAAAATATACGTTTTTAGCAGTTATAAATTTCTTTTTCTTCACTGACTATTACTATATTTTGATGCATATCGTTTTTAAATTTAAAAAAATTCAGAGCCACTAATAAGAATGCATATTATTCTATCATTATATTTATCAAAAAAAAAAGGTCTCTATCTTTTAGAATGTCATCAATTATTTATTTTGTCAGTGTTTAATTATAACATCAGATGTATGAAATGAAATTAATAACATTTCATACTCGAAGTATTCCACAATTATATGTATAAGAAATGCCAATTGTCTTAGAATATTATTGTTATGTTATCGTAATGATAAGTAATACTATTTAGTAAGAAACACAATTTACATAAAATGTTTATCTTTTTCAACAGAATATTCGTTAAATCACCCAATGGCAGCTTTGATCACGATGTTACTTGTTAATGTTGAACCCAAAAGTGATCTCTTTCTATCTAGATAACGTGATAAAGCATCTTATTGGTGAATTAATTTCTAAAATATAAAAATGCACACCATGCCATCCAAACAAAATAAAGCCGTGTCACCAGTTGTGAGCAAAAATTAGACTGATTTCTCCCGTCTGAAGAAATCTGATAACTCGCTTCTGAAATTAAATATCCATTGGGAGAAAAATGATATTTTAAAATTTTATTTATTTAAAATAGAGGAATTTAATACCTTGATGATTAATTTGCTATGTACTGTAAGATAAAATTTGGTTTATGTTTTTGTAAATATACAGAAATTCAGAGAAAAACAGCATTGGAACACATTTCAAAACATAAAACTGAGAAATTATCTAAAATTGTTGTCACTTTTTTGCTTTCTTAATCTTTCCCATCTGAAACAAATATTCCCATTGATTATTAATTTATGTTGTAAAGGTTATGTATTCCAACTTTCATTATCATTCCTCGAAAGTAATTCATATTTTAGATTGTGAATTTTGATTCTCTTTCAAAATTAATCACATGTTTTCTAGAAGAACAAATTATACTGATTCTTTAATGTTCCATTCGTATAACCATCATTGCCCAATTTATATACGGACTTTTTCCATCACATTTTTCGTAACAGCGCTTATAGTATTTCTTACCGTACGACTAAAACTTTTTGATGATATTGATCTTGGCTGAGCAATAGTTTCAAGGACATTTTTGAAAATAGGCAAGCCCCAAGAGAAAAATCTCTGAAGGAACATGAGAACTGATTTCGAAAACAGCATCGAGTAAATGTTTGAATTTTTTTCAGCAATGCTTTCCTCAACATAATTAATATTGGCCTACCCTCGTGTTACGAAACGTTTAACCAAAGTCCATATCGCAGGGTAAGTGGGAGGCTTTCTCGTATGAAAGTAATCACATATTGCTCTTTGTGTGAGAACAAACTAACTTTTATTCGTACAATAACAAATGTTAATTTTAATATTCAGCTCACTTGTGTATTTTTTCATAATTAAACCCCCAAGTTATGATTTTCTTGTTTGAATAACAAACTAAAGAAAAGTTTTAATTTTCTCAAATGGTATCTACATTTTAAATTATAAAGTGACTTTTGTACCACCCAATAAATCGTCAACTATAAGTTAAGACATTCAATTTATGTGAAATGTCACAGTATGCAGATGTCTTAACCATACCTGAAATAATATAATAACACACAGAAGGCTGTTGAGTTACATCATCCTACATCAAATACTTAAGTTTACATCGAAAGATGTGACTTGAAAATACGATATTTTGCAAAAGAAACCATCTCTTATATAATCCAGAGAAACGATTAAAGGATAAATGATGTGAACGTGCCTCATTAGAGCTTTTAAATTCCGTACGAAGCTTTGAATATTTTGTTAAGAAAATTTTCCTGGTTGTGAGGGAGCGAAATCAGTACAACACAGAGGATAACAACAAATAACGTTTTATTCACAAATCCTCAGGATGACACACTGGTATCGGAGCTTGGACAATAACAGCACTGACTGAAAACAAAGGAGTTGTACAGATTAGTGACACAGATATAGGGACAAATACAGCACTTGTACAGATAAGTAACACAAAAACATACAAAACAGCATTTATAATAACGTGCAGCTTACCAGCTTAATAGTTGTCGCCGCTCACGCACAAATCTCCGCAATATTACTAAGCACTCGAAAGGCAGACTCCAAAAGCAGATTCATTACTTAATTAACAAACTACTACCCTAGACTGTGGCTCTTGACTTATTAATACCTATTCCGGCAAGGTATGACGTCGCATGGGAAAATTCATGAAAAGTCCTCAACTTTCTCCCTGATCAGTATTTCACCTAGGTTACAGCACTTCGGGTTCTTTTATTTGTCGCCAGTCGCCAAGTTTCTCACCAAGTCGTCAAAATGATCGCCAAAACCTTCGCCAATGTTAAGGGATCATTGCTCTAGCTTACTGATGACATCTCTGGTAATGTATCTTTTCCTTACAAGAGCCGCTGCAGGGAAGTGCCATCTCATGTTCTTAACAATATGTTTAATCGATTTATCAAAACTTCTAGTTTATTCATTAGTAGGTTATTATTCATACAGCTCATAAGCAATATATATATTTAAGTGATTTTCAAAGAGAATAAAGGTGCAATTTTTCTTCCGTATATAATAATAATCTCCAACTAATATTTCTTTGCTTCGATGAAGTACAGATATATGAAGATAAAAGAACATTTATATAACATAATGCGGGGAAATGTAATGAAGTAAATATTATTGCGTGGCATTGAGTATTTAATGACAGTATCAGCAACATGTAAAATTATCTTGGAATTATTTTAATTAATTATTTTTATTACCTTTTTATTCCCTTTTGAATGATAAGATGCTAAAATAATTCAATTTTACTATTCATAACTTCTTGTTAAAAATTCTAGATGAATTCATTGAACAGGGATATTTATTTAACTTCTATTATATTGGTTTTTTTTAATTTCATAAAGTTTTATTTATAAGTATACTGCAGTATATAATATAAGATAATATCTATAAAGAACAAATTTTGTTTTGCATAATTTATAGTGCCAAGACGCAGTATACACCCCGATCCAAGCTCGGTTTTTTTATTTGGTATGTGCAGCAATTAGGCCTGGACAAAACTAGTCATTAAAAATTTCATCACCTAAAAATGGTACAAATCTGTCGTATACTGAATCAGCTTCATTATATTACACAAGCTGTCATTTCATAGATTTATAAGACTTGTAGAATTAAAGTATAATATAATGATTCTTTTCATGTTTCATTTTATTATTATTTTTACTTTGAATTATAAGGAATTAAAACACATTTTAAAGAAAATACTGATAGAAAGGTTAAGGCTTATTTGAATCTTACACCATTATTTTTACTTTTCTCTCATATGCCTTTTTGCATTTTACATCATAAACATGTTAATAGAAACTAACGCGAAAAAAAGACTGTTGAATATTGCTTATTAGAACAAGATTAAATATTACTCTGCATATTATTATACATTTAATAAAAAGGAAACTCCGAACTTAATAAATAAGTGTGATAGAACAAAAACTAAAAATGTATTTCCCATGTTTAGCACAATCTGCTAGAAATATATAAGCCGGAAACTATTTTATATTAACTATTCCCTGTACGCTTATAGTTAATATCGAACTTGAAATTCTAATTTTCTCAAGGTACTATATTAGTTGTTCTACTACAAAACAAATTTTAATGAAGTCTCTGTCCAAGTTTTGGCATACCAGAAATAAATTATGTGATATTTAAACTATCTTTAATAAAAGAGCTCTTTCGTGTTTATTAAAGTTGGAACATTCCAGATTAATCAACTTCTAAATACAGCTTCATGAGTGAAGGCTATTAATTCCATATTAATATAGGCTCTTCATAACACGCATCTACAGGGTTGACTGACTTCAGGTGTAACTACAAAGAGACTTTTTTTTTTTATCATTCCAAAACTTCCAGTATCATAGTATAAAACAAAATGGAGATTTCATATAACGTGGAATATGATCTTTTTTGGGGAATTTTTATTGCAGATTGCGTTTGTGATTGTCTGCTTGTTAACGCAGCACAGCGAAGCAGCATGAGGGACCTCAGTGGAGTGTCGAGAACAATACCTGAGCTGATCCCTCCGTCTCCAAACTTCAACACCATACCAAAAGATTTCTTGTGGCCTCCACCAGATTTAATGAGCATCAATTTGTTTACACGGAGGGCCTTTTGTGACATCAAGGCTCTACCCAATGACTCGACGGAAATAACGCCGGCAGAGTCCACGACTATGACTGCTAGGTTACCGCATCCACTCAGGTTAAATGAATTTATGATATACAAAAAACATGTATTAATTTTAATTATTTATTATAAATGAGATTCGTATTATCAGTTATTTGTAGTAAAACTTGTAACTATTGAGAAGCATAAGGGAACGTTTCCAAAATATTCGTGTAAAGAATGAAAAATGGGATTTCGGAAATTGCGTAACTTGCGAAAATTGTCTGATGATCAATTTATTACTTTCTAAGAAGTTCATGCGAGTACGACGTCCTTCAAATCACAACAAAAATTATCGCCATAACTTTTCGGCTGGTAAGACTGTCTACCCTTTTGGAGTAGATTCATCAGTACTGGATTTGATTGTTGCTTGTAACATATAATGATGAAATCATATCTCGCCGTTGATGGCATATACACGCAAAAGGACGATGACGATTTGGCGCGGTTTAATCACAGTTTTATTTAGCTGTAAATGGCTGGCACATCAAAACTTACCAATGAATAAATATTCAATTGGTTTTGGTTCCATTTTACAGAGGGCAGCATGCAGTGATAACATAAAACTTGCCTTAGTGAAGTCATCTATTGCAAAAAAAAAGTACTTTTTGATACGCCCTCGTCGAGAATTTTTTAAAGTTTTTATTTTTTTTTTTTTTTTTATGTTAGAAGTTACTTTAAAATATTTGTAGAATAAATGAGGCTTCAAAAGATTGCAAAGATTTGGCGAATGTTCCTGGAGTTCAATTCGGATATGCATGCGCGTTACATCCTCTTTAGGAAATTGACTTTCAAAATCTATGAAGATAATGAGTTAAAGATAGTAATTTTAAGGTACTTCATTGATCTGACTTCACTAAAAAGTCTTTAGTTGTGTTTACAATACGTCTTTAAATTCAGGGCTAAAAGTGTTTTTCCCTTAACAATGATTATTTTGATTCTCTAATTAAACTTTCCTTAAAGATGAAGTATTTATCAACATGAAATTTCCTTTACGTAATGAAAGAGCAAAAATAAAATAAAAATTATGCGTTATTGATTGAATATATATGCAATTATAAATTCTGTAGCACGTTCATTACTAAATTCAGCAGACATTTTAAAGGTTAAATTAATTTGTCTTTTTGTTCACAAATTCACAATTGAAGAGACGTAAGTAAAAGGACATCACAGTTAATTGACTATATCCACGAAGTATGTAAAGTTATTTTCTTTCGAATACCATTTAACTCAGTTTAATCCTTGCTTATAATTAAGCAATACAGCCTTATCTTACCAACTAACCTGCACCGAGTTAGACACCTCTTGAATAGAAAATATTGGGTCTTATTACTCTTTCCTTGAGACAATTCTAAGCATTTTTACTACAAATGTTAACTACAACGATTCATTTCAATCTACTAGCAAATATCCATCACCTTCTTTATCATCTATTTCCCTTCTTATTTCTCTCAATTCTATTTCGCTCATATATCACTATCTCTGATTCAACTCATTGCCATTCTTATTTTCATATAGGTGGCCACGTAGCCTAGCGGTCATAGTCGAGAATTTGCAGCCGGCTTTAGTCCTGTCGAGTCGGGGGTTCGAATCCTGATTTCAGTGAAGATTTGCCATGTAGTGGAGATGATGCACGTTAAATCTGTCGAGATCCCAAGTCTTCCTATGGCATGCTGTGGAATTTTGGAGAGGGAGATCCCAGTTTAAGTGTCATCTTCGTCACTTGACCGTGGATCACAATTACGAGGTCATCGCCAATAGCCCTCGCATTGCTTCTAAGTCGTACGTTAATGACCAATCAATCAACTATCTTCGTCTAATTTGCTTAAGCACATCTCATTTGATTGTCAAATAGTTGAAATTTTATTCTCAATTCAAATTTCACAAAGTCCCCAGGGTTAGCGAATAGAAACCCGCGAATAGCCTAACGTCACAATTCTTCAAAATAATGCTAGTAAAAAAAATGCCTGAATTATAGTTGTAATAGATTTTACGAAATCCCTCCACCACTACATCAGAAAATACTTCATAAATTAGAGGGGTTTTTTTTTAAATATGTACCCCCCCCCATATCTGTGATCTGAAATTCGCGCATGTCAATTAGAAAATAATGCTTAGCTTGAATTAAATCTTACAGGGTGTTAACACATTAGGAGCAGGAGTCTCGCAGCACAGACATAATATTGGAGCGATTGATTTTTCAAACTAGAGAAGAAAACTAATGATTATTTAATAATAATTATAAAAATAAATTCATCATCTTATCTAGAAATGAGTCCTTTATTAGTGTTTTTGTAAAAATCACATCATTATATATAAAACAAAATTATGATGGAAAGCTACAATCATAATTCAATCACAAAAAAAATTGTATAAAAAAATAATTTGTTAAGATAATTTATTCTTTATCACTATTACTTAGAAGCTAGTTAAAATCTTATACCCAACAAATTATAATACCTTAATGCATGATACAATGGGAACTCTGTACCCGTGTTTAGGGGGTACTTTGCAGAATTTACATATGTAACACGTTCTTACTGCGAAGTGTTTTCGCTGCACATATACACGCCATTGCATTTGTATTTTTTTTTTTTTTTTTTTTTTCCTTCTTCTCTTTGTGTACTATTTTTTCTTACACAGGCTTCCAAATATCCATAGGTAATTTTCCTGAAGGATCATATATTGCCCCCGCTTCGTAGCATTTGACGTAGATGGCTGGATATTTTGAGTGTTTTCAGCGCTTTCAAGGATTCGATCTTTGACCCAATGCATGGCTGCTTTATGTAGGCTCATTTTATATTTTATTTTCATGCTCTTTATTGGATTAGACAAAACAAATGCATTAAAGAGAGCCCATTTTACGAGGTACAGTGTAAATCTTTTGATCCATCAGAATTATAAATAGCATAAATCTGTTCATCATTAATGTATTTGATTGTATCAGCACTATTTTTAATAATGGCAGTATTTATTTATAATATTTTGCAATATTTTTACTAGCAATAATTATGTATGTATTTGAAACATTAATTACTATTTTAAATTTAATAAGATGTTTATGAAATTTAAATGTTAAGAAATGTAAAATCTTTAACACACACACATTATATTTCCTTATACATATATATATATATATAAAGGAATCGCACATTATAATCAGAAAAAAGTAAGTGAAAAAAAATCAAAAAACGTACTGTAAAACGTTTCTTCGATTATATTTCATACTGAAATTTATTCATGGAGTAAACTTGATAATTATTCTGAGTATGAAACAATACAAACTGAACAATAATTACAATGAAATGCGAACCGATAAAACATTATTTCAACATAATATTTTGTAACGCCGCTCTCCTCTTGTTTTTCTGTCAACTTATTGCTCTTTGACTGTTGAAACGTGTTGTCGATAACTAAAAAGTCATGTAATGATATAAATCAAACTGTGTTTATTGGTATCTTCGAATATTTAAAATTCGATACCTAAATAATTATGCATGTGGAACAATCCCCTACATGCCTTCAAAACTAAAGAATAATTTTATGAATTCTTACTTTTCTGTTCCTGCTTATCGAGTCCATAACAAACTTCTAATCAGGATCGTATACTACATTTTCATTCACAAAAGATTACTTCATACTAACATCGAATCATATGATCTTCTTATTAGCTGAAGTATGCATCTATTTTCAGTGATGTAACTTTCGAATTTTTTTTTATTTCTGTTATTAGTAAATATCTGCAGTTTATAAATGTTATCTCCCCAATCTTACTCACTACGCTTCAATATATCTGTCTCAAACTGTTTACATGCCATCATCGAACTCCTTCCATAATGAACTGAATAACCTTTTGACTGTTTGACAGTACTCAAATAAGGCAGTGTTTACACGGGTATTATTGTTGTCTTCGTAACTGCGTTTTAAAAATGCATATTGTATGTCTTCTGCCTTTATTGATCAGGACTACCGTTTTCAGACTAAAAGAATTGGATATTTTTTCTTTAAGGAGCTTTTTCTTTTTTTTAAAGAGCCCGCCCGGAAAAAATGCAGGTAAGAGTTTTTACTTACCTTTTAGAATTAAGAATGTCACTCCGAAAAGATTTTTGTAGTTAAATATTCGACGGTGTGACAATATCAGTTCTGATTTGCAATTCTAATTTGACCAATACAAATCACTGTTCATTTAGAAAAAGAAAGTTCTCTAATCAAATAACATCATATGCAAGTTTCCAATGTAAATTGAAGGGAAATACACGTGACAGCCCCTTTATTATTTATTCATAGAATTCTTCATAAAAGTGATCATATTTTTATTCAATTTAAACATTACTAATATTAATTGTCTGCTCCAAACTTTTCTTGTATGAATTAGATAATGAATCAAAATATTGTTGTAAAAATGGAAAAATTCGATAAGAAATGCATGTATGCAGAAAGACAAAGGGAACAGCCAATGACAAATTTCATGGCTAAAGTGTAGAAATTGACTCGTAGAATCCTGATTTAATCAAAATCCATCATGTAAGGAAATGAAGAATTCTGTATATTAAACGGAAATGATTTTGAAATTCCTCACGAGGTGTAGTGAGGAAGCTAGGAAATTTAAAAAATGCCTTAGGCATCATCATCTCCATTTGATCGTGGTTCACAATCACGACATCTCACTTCTCATTTCTTTTCATATATCTGGAGTGGCTTTGTCGCATTTATCCCTGAAATGGTATAAAATAAAGAGAATAGTTTTATATAACCTCTAATATTACTTTTAAAATAAAGAATCAATTTTGATACCTAAACAATAAATTTGTTTGACAATAGGTATTTGTTTCCTGTTGTTAGACGTATAAAACTGTTTTGAAATATAAATGTTGTACACCAGCTTTGTTCAAATAAAAGTATTAGCATTTTTTGATCAAAAGTAAGTAATGAAAGATGTTCAGAAAGTAAAATAGATTATACACAAATATTTATAATAATTTTAATCATTATTTCTTAGAAATATTTTTCAAATAAATTCTTATTTCCAAATTGAATATTTTATTTCCATTTTAATGTTGCCTGTAAATCTTGAATGTAATTTCTGATATGTAAAAGAAATATCAAACTATATACAAATTTTTTGAAAATTTTAAGAAATTTTCTGGAATCGTAAAAAAAAGAAAAGAAAAAGAAAGAAATTATCTCAAAATAGGACAAGAAGTTTTGCTGTCTTCTACAAATGTCACCACTTTTTGATTATAAGATCTCTATGACATAAACCAATTAATCCCATTAATCAATCGTGTATCAATCAATTAATATAATTAATGGATATAAATGACATTACGTTATGAGTACTTATGACAGGAGTGATATAAACACTTAACACATAAATCAATAAGTCCCGAGACTAACATTGAAAACAACATTTTTTTTGCAATTTTTTTTTTTTTATTCATCAACATATTCACCTTTGAGGGTGATACAATCGTTCCAACGCTTTTCTAATTTTTCAATACTATGTTTATAAAAAAAATTATCTTTCGCTTCAAAATAAGCTTCAGTTTCAGCGATGACCTCCTCATTTGAGCCAAATCTTTTTCCCTGGAGCATTTTTTTAAGATCAACAAAGAGCCAATAGTCACTGGGGGCTAAATCTGGCGAGTATGGGGGTGGGGAAGCAGATAAAATCCCAATTCGTTCAATTTTGCCATTGTTTTCATCGACTTGTGGCAGGGTGCATTGTCTTGGTGAAAAAGGATTTTTTTCTCTGCATGTGCGGTCGTTTTTTTGCGATTTCCTCCTTCAAACGCACCAGCAAGTCAATATAATAATCACTGTTGATCGATTTACCTTTTTCGAGGTAATCAATGAAAATCACGCCATGCGTATCCCAAAAAACTGACGCCATGACTTTGCCAGCTGACTGCTGCGTTTTCGGACGCTTCGGACGGCTTTCGCCAGCTGTGCGCCACTCAGATGACTGCCGCTTCGACTCTGGAGTGTAGTGATGTATCTATGTTTCGTCCATGGTCACGTAACGACGCAAGAAATCTTTTTTGTTGCGAGTAAATAGCGATAAACAGCTTTCTGAATCATCGACTCGTTGCTGTTTTTGTTCCATCGAAAGCAATCGCGACACCCACTTGGAAAAAACCTTTTTCATGCTCAATTTTTCATGAAGGATGGTAAATACACTTCCATATGATATCTGTGTCATCTCAGCAATCTCACGGAGCTTCACTTTACGATCTTTCATTATAATTTTTGTCACTTCACTCACATTTTCCGGTGTAACGGCTTCCACAGGTCTACCCGAGCGTTCCGCGTCATTTGTGTCGATACGACCACGTTTAAACTCGGCAAACCACCGACAAATCATTGCTTTTGATGGACAAGAGTCCGGGTAACATTTTTCAATCCATTGTTTCGCTTGCACGGTGTTTTTACCCATTAAAAAACAATGTTTTATCAGAACACGAAACTCGGTTTTTTCCATTTTTTAAACAAACTACAAAACGACTTTACTCCAACCTCGATAACTCAGCTGTTTCTGGTCCGATCGACTTAAAATTTTGACACGTTTCAAGCAAAGGTTAGTACTCTAGAAAGACCTGGTTACTGGTTTACTACGAGCGCCATCTCTGGGTTAGTCTCGGGAGTTATTGATTGATATGTTATTTATATGATCGGAACTAATAGGTTTCTAGTCCTTAGAAGAATTATAGTTGAGCATCCGATTCACAAGCCCAATGTAGATATTTCCTGATTGGGATTAAATAATTTTTCACCTTCACTAGAATAAATTCGGTTTTCAATATAACTCCACTCTCTTCAGCTGACTAACTTCTAATTCAGCTATCAGACGTCGTATTGAACGCTTCACTACTTATATATGCATTGTCTCAATTTTATTCAATGAACTTCAATAATTCTTACTTTTTTTTACGCAGGTCACATTTCATCTATTGGGAGAGATAGATTCAATGAAAATATCATCCCATAAAAGATTCGAAGTGTTAACTAAAGAGGGAAACGCATTCGATAAAACTCACATCATAAAACATTCCATAACATTTGACGATACTTCAGAAATTATTAATCATATCTCTAATTTAAATCTGAAATTTTTAATCCCATCTCTAATTTAAATCAGAAAATATTAATCACGTCTCACCACACACATTCTTGTAACTGCAAAGAAAGAAACAGCCTATCCTAGTCATTACGTTTATGTGTCAAGTTTATCATACATCTATTTTTAAATTTTCTAGAAAACAGCCTCAAATTGTTTGCAAAGAAACTAGAAAAAAATCTATAATTAGTTTTAAAGCGTTGTATCTTTTCATAAATAACAAAATAAACACAAGTAAATGGTTCTAAATTTGACCATTTAAAGATCCTGTCTACTGATCATTTTTAATTTTCTGATCGTAATGTTAATTTTTTGAAGTTGATAATAATCTCTTAAAATATCAATCCATTCAACGAATTTCCTTTAAACGATAATAGTTCTCTGCACCAGCTGTAAGTAAACCTCAGTATACATAAAAATATAATTCTGGAATGTTCCAACCACGTTCCTTTTCGAATTGATATTTGCTTTTCGCAACCTTTAATGTTACATCCCCGTAGCTTAGAAAGTAATTTGTTAAGTTCTCTTTTATAGAAAGTAGTTCCCATACTATAATAATCTTTCTTGATAAATACGAGAAGGAAAATGAAATAATTTATGAAGAAGTTTATTGTATTCGAGCATGCACGAAAAAACTTTTTTTTTTTTTTTACTTTTGGCTGTATATCACGGCATTTAGTGATGGTTTTGATTTGGTGAAAAAGGTCAACGGGCTAATGTGTAAGTAATCTAACGTGTTTAAAATAGATTAGTTTTTATTAATTGATTTCCAGTAACAGTTGAAGAATTTTTTTAATTGACATTAAAATTTTGAACAGGAATTCATAAAAAGACCTTAAACACAATTCAACATATTTTTACCAATGAAGTACATAAATTTCTTATAGTGAGTAAAGAGAAATAAGCCTTTTATAAATTTCATATAATGAAAGAAGAATTAATACATTCTTATCGTATTGCAACAAAATAGTTCATAATTAAAAGAAATTTATTTACCTTTTTCAAATCAGCTAACATAGTTTCAAACTTCTCACATTTACATATAATCGCATTGACTAATTAGTACATTTATAATTTAAATGAAATGTGAAATATAAAGTTTTATGCCTTTTTTTATCATAAGTATTTGTGTTCCCAATTACATTTTATGTTTGTTTTTAAAACATTATATTTAGAAGAGCATATAATAATAATGTTCTACGTAAATATTATGTTATAGATATTTGGGTTAGATCTTACTTTTGCCTTGGAGACAGAGGGCAAAATGATGCCAAAAAGGGTGATAAGTGCTTCGAATTGGCGATCCTTATAATGTAACCCTATTAAAGTCTTCCGTAATGCAACCTTTCTTTTAGCAAGATTTGGTGATATTCTATTTTTGTCCTCAAAACGTGGGCTAAGATAAAGATTTACCGAATGTTTATCATAAAGTCTCACATCAGAAAGTATAGAAGTGGAGAAGATTATCGATGAAAAAATTACAATTATTATAAATAAGTTTTTTACATCAAAAATGTAGAATATTAAATCATTTTAAGTTATTAAATCATTTAAACATATTAAATCATTTGATAAAATATTAAATTATTTAGAATATTACATAATTTAGAATGTTAAGTCATTTAAACATATTTACAGCTTAATTTACATATATTTAATACTGTTTTATCCGGCTGTTGCAAAATGACTCAAATGAATTGTAAGATCAACACACAGTTTATTGAAATTGAATTCGTCCAGGTAACGTGTTACTATTGGTATAGAACAATAGTTCCTTGTATAAAAAAATTATCGATCATTAAACAATACTGCAAGGCTAGATGAAATTACATGAATCACTTTCAACGTCCAAAAGTCCCAATTTCATTCAAAACCCTCTTCATAGTGAATCTGATATATTAATTTATCTACTATATATGAATCGTAATATTTATATGATAATATTGTTCATGATAATAGTCTAAATGACTCTTGTTTAAAATAGTTTCTAAAAAAGGCTATAAAAAGCCACGTGTTTGACGTAGCGTCGTTTTGTCGACAAGAAGACGAGCAAAATAGGTAAAACAGCGTTTTATTTCTTACTTTCCATTATTGGTAGATTATCATATCGTTTGGTGCAATTTCTCTTTTGGCGAAAATGGTCGACGGGATTTTACACAAATACTAAATATTATTTGAAATAATAAAGCCTACCAATGGTGATGTACTATACACCAAAAGTTGTTGGTGTTTCACAAATCAATACCAGTTCAAGTATTTTATGAATAAAGAGATTAATTTGATGAAATAAGTAAAGTGATATCAAAACTAGAAATGCAGTCGACGACTGAAAAGATGCTGAATCGGAAAATAATACAACCAACTACAAACTCGAGTTCGAACTATGGAATTACAATTTTCAAATTTTTTTTTCTCTATGTTACCGTTACAAAAACAGGTAAAATAGCAAACGATTTTATTCAAATAAATATAACTATTAACGATTTTATTCCAAATATCAAATTAATCAACCAAAAGATATTTTGAGAAAGTTATCAATCAGAATTTCCAACAGCAATATTACATTTAAATGAGAAATGTTTACTTGTTCTTAATACTAAAAAAAAAAAAAAAAAAGCCCAGTAGATCCACCAGAACAATTTCTATCCGTTTCCTGAACATGCGCAATGGTCCAACTTTTACTTTGTTCAACTGCTCATGCTAGTAAATAGCTCTGTGTTGAGTTGCGTTGGGTTTATTCTAGCAGAGATGCGTTATCATTTTTTTCCCTCACCCCCTGCCCTTTTCACGGGCCTTAATAGAACTTCAAGGAGTATGAAATGACTTCGGCAGACGATTTTTTTCTTGCTCGGGGGATACGTGGAGGGAAATGAGATTTTTCGACGAAGCGTCAAAACGAGTTGAGAAGTATGTTACTTCTTCTCCTACACCCCTTTAAGTTCTTTTTACGTTGATCCCCTTTCACTCGGTTCCATTATAAGCGGTATTCATCCCAATGACAGGTTAAAAAGCTCTTTTAGATATATTTTCTTTCTGTTATCTCTAGAACCATGTCCCGTATCCTTTTTACGTTGATTCTGAAGAGAAGTGCGAAGGGGGGAATACCTTGAAGAAATAATCTTTTCATTTCCCAGTAAACAAATGACAAGAAAGTTGAAAATAGATAAAGAGAGGTACGGAAAGATTGGAGATTCTCTAAAGAAAAAAAAACGATTTTAAATTTGCTGAATTAAATTGACTAAATTTGTGTTGTTTTTGGATTAAAATGCCTGTAACTTTATTTTATTCCTTCACGTTCGACGTGAATTTGAAATTCGACTTTATTTCAACCTACTCTCCGACAATAAAAGAGATTTAGGATGAATGGACCACCTTCGATAAGGAAAGATTAGCTTATTTTATGTCAAGTTTAAGCAGTTCCTACTTTTTAAAATTAAAAGTAATGGAGATCATATTTTAACATCTGTATATTTGTGTATTTGTTTAAAAGTAAAAATAATCACATTTATTATTAATAATTGTAAAGAGATTAAAAATCCACAGCTGTATTTATTTTGGTTATTATTTCTGCACTTATCTTTAGGTACAACTTGTATAACATCTGCTCCATTTAAATTTTAAATTTTTTTTGAGTGATTATAAACATAACATTCTGCACTCAGAACATTATTACAATTTAAAAAATTGAATTTAACTGTATTGTTTTGAAACTAAAGTTTTATGAAACGCGTATACGAAAAACCATTTCATAAAGTGCAAATATCAGCACAATAGACAAAGTAGATTTTGTGGAAAAGGTATCAGAATAATATAAAGCTACATTTTCAGGAAAAATATTTTTTTCTATTTCGGGTCGTATGTTTGTTTTCAAATCTAAAATTAAATTTGAGAACATTCTATTTACTAAATCATCATTTACAATGGTATCGGTTAAGAGATTTCCCTCTTTTACCAAAAAAATAGAAAGAATTGCAAAATATGAAACTGTTTAGTGTTGTTGTTCCATAAATAATAGTCCATTATTTGTGGTGAACGTACTTTGAATTGAGGATTGATTCTAATTCAATGAATTATAGGAGTGAATCATAGGAGTGATTCTAATTCAATGAAATATAGGAGTAAATCATAGGAGTGATTTTAATTCAATTGAAGTCCACAATAAAAAAGTTATTGGACATTAGTTCGAATTTGAGTATGGACGTTGCTTTCAATTAGAGAGACGAGGAAGTTTTCTTATACATCTGCACACGCCGATTATGTAACCCTCCAAGAAATGAGGGAAAGATAATTTTGTATTTTATGAAAAGATATATACGAAGGGTATTTGTAAAATATCAGTTATTACTAAGAAATAACTGAGATATCTGTATTAAATTTACCTTACAGGTTAATTGATTCTTATATACATAATGTTGTAAGAATTACATCTATTGACATCTATTGAAGATGATTTGTTTGCTTTCAGGAAGTCGTAGTTTGAAGTAAAACGTAGTATCGTAAAGTATTAATTGTTACTAAAAATAACCTTGATAGTAGCTTAATTTTTATTTGTTATTGCTATACTATGTGATACATAGTCACAATCTTGTGTTATACATTTCTTCAAGCATTTCTTGACCTTTCGAAGACTGTTATTTCAGAACTCAATGGAGTAAATGTAATATATATATATGTCATAGATCACATTTTAGTCCGATTTCTACTAAAGATTACATAGTGGGAATGGCATTGGTATTTATTGTAAGCATAAACAAAGCAAAACTCTCAAAATTTTCAATGTAGTTTAATATGGAAAGTATGTTCAAGTTCTTGTTCCAATTGTTGCTAGGTAATCTTAACGATAATTTGAAACTGTTAGGTTAATTTCTAATAATCAGATGGTTATTCTAGAGCAACATTAATACCAAAAAAAAGTTGTACTAGAGTGGCTCGAAATTATACGTATTAGAAATGGAAATCGGATAACTCCTCGTAGTATTGTCAATTGAACGTTTTTTCTTTTTTTTTTTTTAAGAAGTCCATCGCATCCCAAAATATTGTCAATATACAAAAGTGCAACCAACTTCCCTCATTAACAGTAATCAAAAAGAAGTATTTCGTTAACCACCCTTTAAAATTTAAAAGTTTAATATTAAATATAAACTGTATGTGTAGATAAATTATAAATAAATTTCGGGCTTTGTCATCAGGCAGACAGGTTGCTATATAGATGGCCGACGAAATTTTTAAAGCCATCGGATTAAAATATCAACTATTATTCGAGAGCAACAGAAAATGGATATGTTCTTCGGATAAAACGCCTTGTGAAAAAACACTACGGTAAAAGAAAAAAAGAAAAAAAAACGATTCAAATGCTCGTGACAGGATAAAAATTTGGAATCTAGTTCACCCGAGACTGTTATATGAATTTAAGAAGGTTATTGCAAACAGGTTTAGAGAAAAAAAAGACCGGTTGAAGCTTTTTCTTTTATTGAACTTCACTATATTTCTATTCGTAATATAAATAATCAAAAAGTGCTGTAAAATCTTAGATACAAGTTTCGTGCATGGAAATATGGGATGCACTGTGCCATTTTAAAGTAAATTTACGCTTTAGCTTTTATTTAATTTCTATACTCAAGTTCATCAATTACCTTTCTTCCTTTACGATTATCCTTAAGTGGCTCTGGTAGCTTAGTAAATGCAGTCACGAACTCGCGGCCGGCGTAGCTTTCTTAATATCATGGGTTTGAGTCCAGGTGGCACTGAAGACCCACCGTATAGCGGGGTTGCACCGAAAATTGGGTTGATGTCCCAAGTCCTCCCATCGGCATAGTGTTGAAGTTTGGAGAGGCAGATGCCAGCTCAGGTATCTTACTCGTCATTTGACGCAGGTTCAGAATTGCTAGGTTCGTCTCCTGCTAATGCTTCTATGTGCAACGTTTATAAACAATCAATCAATCAATTATCCTTATATACTCATCAAAGCGTATTGTTCCTATGTATCGTAATAATTAAAAAATTAAAAAAGGTTTTTCCGCGGATCTTTCTTATTACTTAATATTATTTAATGCGTTGAATGAAAGCTCAGTAGAGATAATCAACTAAAGTCGCAATCATCTACTGCCATAAAACTTCTAATATCGAATTTACTATCATAAATTTCTACATAAAATGTATGAGTCTTCATTCCTCCGACACATAAAATCGTGAACAAAATCTCTACGTTGTCTAGAAATGAGATCATTATTCTGAAAAGACGTTTATGTATGAAGAAAACGCATCGTTCTGCTCTCTTTTAAAACCACTTAAAATATTATTGCTCTCATTTTATGTGTTTAGCCCGGCCTCAAGTATAAAATACTTTGATAGCTCGATCCCAAAAAACGTTCTGCTGGCACAAATGATGCCAAAGGAAACTCTGATGAGCCCTTTCATGTCATTCATTCCACAAATCATTTCTTTGGAAGAGAGATAAAATGTTGGTGTTCTTCACCGTTCGAGTGTTAAGATCCCCTATCTTTTGTACGCCGAGATTCTGAATTGAGAATCATTGATTGATTTATGAGAATAATAACTGGTAAAATAAAACTTAAATTTGGCCCAGATTCTTCAACCCCTCTTCATAGGGATCATGATTT
>BMAW01013976.1:0-53906 GCA_019974015.1 Nephila pilipes
ATATATATATATATATATATATATGTGTGTGTGTGTGTGTACATATATATATATATATGTGTGTGTGTGTGTGTGAGTGTTTGTGTGTGCGTAATAAAAAATGTGGTTGGTGTTATTTTTCAAAGGAGTAGTATTTAAATGTATTCAGGTATGAGGTATGAAGCATTTTTGCAAAACAGTTATTTTTCAGCTCTATTAATTTGGTAAAATATGCGTCTTTCGTTCGATTTCTTTATTCATTCAATGATGGAATGCTTATTTGAGAAAAATATTGAAAAATCTTCATTAGAAATAATAATGTAATCATTACTCTGATAAAACTTTAATTCTTAATAAGGAAAACATGTATTATTTATTACATAAATTATTTCTTAGTACTGTGTGTTGTGACCCTTTAATGTTATTCGAAAATTGCAAGTTGAACATAAACGTCTGGCATTAATTTTTTTACTGAGCTTCAAAAAAAAAAAAAAAAAGAACAGTCAATCACTCTTAAAAGTAAATTATTAATTATAATAATACACTGTGTGTATATAGTTCGTACTATTAGGCTGTTCAAAAGGTTAAGGAAATCATGGTTTTAATGTTAATATTTTATATTTAAAATTATTCTTATATTCAATTTATATATATTATTTACAGCAAATATTTAAAAAATTACCATTACATATTTTTAAAAAATCTAATATACTTATATGTAAGTGTTTTGTAAATACATATACAAAAATTTTACTTTTTATAAGAATATGTAAGTGGAAAAGGCTAAAAAGTAATAGACTTTGATCTGTGCCAGATATCATTTTATTTATATATCTTAGAGGGAATTTCTGAAAATTTAAAGGAACAGAAACATAAAGTCGTTGATTTTTACATTTAAAAATTAAATTTTATTCTAATGAATATTTATAAAAGTGATGAATGTGATACCATGTGTATATAAAATTCGTCCACACAGCACAACAGAAATTGAATCGAATTTGTTATAAAATGCAATTAAATTAATGGATATAAAAATTAAAGGAAAACGAATGTTTAACATTAAACATAAGAATATTAAGAATAAATTATTTCGACATAAATACTTGAAGCATAATGAACTTTCTAGTATTTTCTACATTTATTATTTCTCTTTATGTGTGACATTGTGCAACAAAGGCTAATTTTCTACATACTTATTCCGCTCTAAATAAGAATGTTAATATATTTTTCTGTTATATCGATAACCAAAGAAATTTTTTGGATTATTTTGTCAATTCTTATAAACAAATTTACGTATGATACAGATATTCACTTTTTTCCATACAGCCAATATATTTTATTCTGAAACATAGTTAAAAATGTGAACTTGTTTTCGAGTTTCTGTATGGAGGATGATACAAATAAAAATTGAACATTGTCATACGCTATCACCTCAAACGGCAGTCTTAACGAAATCGACCGTGAATTAGCTTCCTGTTTTCTGGCAATGAATCTGACCAGTGATACCAAACACATTTTGAAATGCATAACCCTTATTACTTCAAACGGCAGTCTTCAGGAAGTCGAACTGTGCATTAGCTTCCTATTCTCCGGAAGTAAAGTTTGACCAGTAGTGCCAAGCACAGTAAAGATGCGTCAGCTCCCATCATTTCAAACGATGGTATTGAAGAAGTTGGATCGAGAATTAACTTCTTATTTTTTTTCACAGGCTGTAAAATTTCACCATCGAAGCTAAGCACGCTTTGAGGTGCGCCAGTTTTACCATCTCGTATGGAAGGTCTTTGGATTTATTTCCGACGTCCGAACACAGTAGCGATTTTCTACCAAATATACAATACAGTAATTATAATAAACTTCAGTTTTGTGATACTAAAGGTGATACACACACATAATTTTTTGTAATTTATATAATTTTGTGCCTTCGATTACTCCGTTGATTAGCCACCAAAGAAGATTTTTTTTTGTTAATGGGTAAGTTTGTCTTCTGATCACTTTTCAAAGTTTTTACTGTAAAATCTTTTTTTTCTCTATAACCTAATGGACAAAAATGCCCATGATTTTTTTTTCTTTTTTTTGCAATTCCATCTATAAGCAATAAAGTAAAAGAAAGTTCTTCAATTTTTTAAAATTATAGTTAGTTCTTCTTGTTTTTGTATATAACGGCTAACATTGATTGAGTGATTGGGTGCAGACAAACTTGACTATGGAAGTCGTTAAAATAGAACTTCAAATTAAAAGCAATGGTGTTTTAATTCCATATAAATGTTTTTGAAATAGCGATTCTAATAATTTTCATATTTTTTCGTGCGATCAAGTGGTTATTCTGACTTCCAGTTTGAATTATAATTGTTGTCGAGTGGATACAGATTTATTTCTCATTACTATTTACAATTAATCTAAAAATGTGCTTTTTAAATTGCAAACTTCTGTGATAGTTTATTTAATCCTCCCCCTTTTCAGAATGATTTTTTGATTGTGAGAATATTATCAATTTAACACTGGTATTTTTAAGCACATGATCAACTATAATTCTATTTTACAAACATCAAAGTTTGGTCTTCTAAGGTGAAATGTAAATATTATTTTAAAGTTGTTCAAAAAAGGTTTTTTCAAATATTCAATTTCATATAAAATATAAGAAATCATATTGCTATAAGGAATAATGCTTGATAATTAGAGAATTATACATATAATTCATAGCTTTAATCATCAGTAATGCGATATATATATATATTTATAAAGTTTTATTGTTAAATCTATTGTGAAATTATGCAAAAATGTACTTCTTTGTTAATGTTTTATGTATTTTCTTATTAAAAAGTTTCACTAAATTTGAAAAAAAATTCTTATTGGTTATCTTAAATATTGATACAAATGCCTCTCGAATTCTGAAAGAGTGTTTCTAGATTATCACACAAAAAATCCAACGTTTTTAAAAACAACGTTTTTATTTGGTGTCAAAGTTTATTAAAATAAATTATTGAAATATTAGTTAAAACTTTGTAAAAAACCTCATATCTCTCTCGTCTTTAAGATAACTCTCCCTGCGTAATTCAATATACCTTCCATAGATGGCGCCAGGTTACTACACGAATTACGTTACTAAAAAAATATTGAAATATTAGTTAAACTTGTTGAAAATGTCTAAATATTGCATTGTTAGGCGAATAAGAACGATTCCCAAAGTTTCAGAGCTGTAGCTTAATGGGAAGTTGGTTAAATTAACGATCGAGAATTTGATGACACACTCACACACACCAAGTAAAATTCAGAAAAACATTTTAATAATAACCTTAACGTTTGGTCCTTATTAGCATGGTTGAACTTTAAACACATTTTATTATCCTACGAATAAAATAGACCGAGGGAATATTTGTTAATGCAGTAACTTTGAATTTCTTAGGTTGATGAAAATAACCATGGTGATGCCGTCTTTTTTAAAAAATTGATTTTAAAACAATTAAATATTTCATTTTCAATAAAAAAGAGAATAAGTTCTTGAAAAACTTTTTAAATGCATTCTACTTGTCTCTACAGTACACCCTGTTCAGAACTAATTTTTCTTTAAGTTCGGAATGGATAGTTCCTAATGAATAAATTCCTACCCAGATTGATATAACATACAACAATATATGCACACCCACATATAATTACGTAAAACTGGCTTAAAAAGATCCCATTTTTGACGATGGATGCCGTGGCTAAGGCAAGTTGGTATTATCTTTGTATAGTGTAACATGTTAAGTGATGTCAAAACAAATGTGACAGTGATTCAAAGATTATATATGGTCTTCCATTATTTTAGTTTAAAAATATTTTTGATAGCTGCTACGTCGAATTGTTCAGTGTTTACCATGGATGAGACCCGGATTCATTATTTTAACACAAAATCCAAGGAACAAATTAAACAATGAGTTGCTTCCGGTGAATATGTTTCACAGAAGGCATAGGCAGTCTCAATAAGGAATATGTCAAAGAATATTGGGGATGAGAAGGGCACCATACTCATGGACTTTTTGGAAAAGAAAAAAACGAACGGTGGATAATACTACCGGGAGTCACTCCCTTCTCATTTACATATCCTAACACCCTCCTAACACGGGAATTTTTTGAACTAATATTGTATATATATTTGCGTGTGTGTGTTTTGAATGCTTGCAGTTAAATTTAGAAAGCACCTATAGTAATCAGTATTTAAAATGAATTAAATGTATTGTATCAAAGTATAGGAGAACTGATAGCGACGTGAATAGAAGGAAGGTATGAAAACCTTGTTGTTTCACGTATCTCTGATTCAGAAAAAATGTGGTACTGTACAATTTAAATGAGAGTTATAAAGAGCTATAAGACGACAAAGAAATAGAGTTGAAAGTATGTCATGCTTTTATTTAAAACGCTCAATTTACAACAAACTGCTTTAATGAGATCTCGTTTTGATAGACGAACCCTACGCTGCATTCTCTACAGCTCAGAATAATAATTAATAAAAAAAAGTATACAATTCGCCATGTACAATTATTTAAAGTAGATTAACTTCACATCCAATAGTCCTATCAGAAAATTTATTAGGCTTTGCAACTGGAAAACTGTAACTAACAACCATTTGATCCATAAGAATGATGCCACTGTAGATGCTTTAGTGAATAACCATTATGTAATGTTGCTACATCGTGCATAAATGTTTTTCTTTCAAATCCAGAAACTGTCCTTGTTGATATCGTAGACAACAAAACTAACAGTATATAGTGGTATCCAAAACACCTAACAGTATATAAAACTAATTACTACCATTATATCTGCATAATAATGATCGTAATTAGTTGTCTGTTGAAATAATGTTCTCGTATGAGAATGATAGAGCAATATAATTTGATTTGAAGTCACGCCTAAAAGAAAGATTTGGTGAATACAAAGGAAGAACCTAAAAAATATTAAACGTCCGTGATGCTGAATTTCAGTGAATAGGATTATTAACATCATTATTCGAATGAAACGGGACACATATTCATGCAAGTTATTTTCCAAGATTCTCCTTTGCAAAGAATCTCGATGAATTCTGTACTAGCAAGGAACATCAAAACAAATATATATATTCTGTAATAATAATCATTGCATAGACGTCATTGCATTCGGATGAACTTGAACGGATAAAGATGCAGAACATGCTATACAAGCTTGCATACTGGCGTTACATTATAATTATATTTTCGCTCTATTTCCGCTTGCAGTTGTTACCGGTAATGGGTCCTTGTGTGCTTACGGAGATAGCAGTGGCATGCTCTACAATTCTTAGTTCTGATACAAGTTCCCACCTTTTCCTGAGCAAAACTGTTCAGCCAACCTGTTTCTTCAAACTTTTGAATCATGCCTTTCAGTAAGGTCATGTACACAGAGTTTCTGCGAATGATGTAGCAAATTTCATGCTCACGATTACCACACTCAGAATTGGACTGATGAAGATAAAACTGAAACGTTGGCTATCCGAGAACTTCTGCCCTTTAGAAATAATATCTGGGTTTACTTTCTGATTTTTATATCTGAATACTCAACTTCTTTTCATACTAATGATACGGAATTACGCAAATGAAATTAAAATTAGAATAGTGAACGTATTTAACCCTTTCACTACCGAAGGGCCAAAAAGGAAATGCCTCTCTGGGCCCGCGGCTTCCTTCCGCAGAGCGTCACGCTGTGTCCACGCAATTTTAGATATTAAGCCTAATTCATTAAAAAAATTCCTCTAAAATCGGCTATTCATTAGAATACTTCGAGTTATATATATGTATTATTATTTAAATTTCATTAATCTTAAAACATAAGAAAGAAAGAAAAATAAATAATTATATACAATTATAACATAAAATCATATCTATTAAGAAAATACAACCTATACTTCATTTAATACATAAATTTCATGGTGAAATGATACACAATTACATGGAATGTTAAGATATAAAAAAATTAAATCTTATATTGTTGTTTGGTATTTTACAAAACATTCTGTAAAGAACTCTCCAATGTCACATGTCTTACACACAAAAGAGCCTTTTCTGTTTTTTCCCCCATACATATCTTTATTTGATGTGTCATCGTTGAAATCACTAAGCAGTGCAGATTTATCAGTATTTTCCCTTAGAGAACTGTCAGATTCATGCATTAATTCTCGATTCTCTGTTTAGTACTTTCTTTTCGCCATGACTGTCGTTATATATTTATATATATATATATATATATATATATATAAATATACATATATATATACATACATACATACATACATACATATTACATATACATATATATAAACGAATGAATGAAACAAGCACAGCTAAGAAGATCTGCTACCAAATATTCTCTCAGAAACAACCATAAGTTCCCATTCGAACTTTTAACAAGCAAGAAAGAAACATTATCAAACGAGCACTTTAAATCATGTAATCACAATTAAAAGGCTACGCCGCAATACGTGGTTTTTGCTTATATAAACTATTTCCTCTCTCCTGACAGCCAGAAGTGAAATCCTAGCCCAAACCACCAATGTTAACATTCGAAATATCCTATTTATATAGATTTCACAGTATTGTATCACCATCCAGTGACATTTAAAAATTCAAATAGAACATTCTCGTTGAGCGTATCTGTAGTGATAAGTTGTTCTGTAGCAGGCATTCTCGTAACATATTCATTGAGATACTCTGGGCACAGGAGAGCAAACACAGAGCGTATCACATGTGATACGTCGTACTGGATATCATATATATATATAATATTGTATTATACCTATACGAGAGAAGTTCTGGAAGTAACTTTTAATATTTTCCCCCAGGAAAATGTATTGCATAAAAACTAAACCATGTCATCATGAACTATACACCTTGCACTATTTTCCGACCAATTCATAATTGACATTGAGACATTTGTCGTAGCATGCAATCAGTTGAAAGAAACCACTCTAGTAAAACTCGGTGCCCCTGCGATGCAAGGAATGGTCGCACAACTTACTGCACCTCAGTATCTTTTTGGATGGCCCTGAACACGATAATAAGCAGTGTGGATGCCATGTCTGACACCTTTATGTGCCTATCCGCAAATATCCTGTACTCTAGAAGAATTTTTTTAATTCGTGGATGGGGAGGGACACCCAGTTCAACCTTCGTTTTGTCACACTCTGCCTTTCTCCACCGAACATGCAACATCAGCTTCCTACCATTTGCCAAGACATCACCTGTTCACCACACACGGTCTGTTGGGATTCATGTGCCCATTCCTACTCGATAAAAGCAATCAATGCTGTTGAGGACGACATTGTCAATCTCGTCTCGGGCACGCTGGTCTCCTGCTACTCTCTTTGCTTCGTGGAAAAGGAATCGATGATTCATTCCTTTTCCTTCGACTCTACTTTTTTGGTTGAACCAGTAATGAGTGTGATTCTAATGTGATTGTTTGTTTTATCTGGAGTGTCATGTGCTCTTTCAAAAAAAAAAAAGACGAAATTTTCTTTCTTAACATACCTCGTATATATATTGGATTTAGTAATGATTTGACAGTGTAGCGAGTTGTGATTAATAGTACGTATATGTAGTGGACGTTCGTGAGTCTACATAGATTATTATAGAGCAAGGATCCAGGACCTCTTATATTGAGTTAAATCTAAATAAAACATTCGAAACCCTAGTCGTCGCAAATTAAATTATAGACCCGAGTAAACTGGTAAGATTGATCTTTAATATGAACGTGAGACTACATTACAAACGCGTTGACGTTTGTTAGGTAGAGCATTTTCATGATTTAAGGAAAATCAAAAAACTGACAAGAGTAATCATCTGTCTCCTGTATTTAAGATTAAGATTGTGACATTAAGACTGTGTACTTACGTAATACTTTCTTATATAATAGGTATAAACATTAACTAATTATATATTAGTTAAAGTATATTTTATAAACTTGAATAATTTGGTTTCCTAATCATTTGTGGTTTCAGTACTTTTAACTTGTCGAAACTCGCATATTTGATGCAAATATCAATGCATTGTTACACATACGCGTAGTAACAAGTTTTGTTCAGACATGCACCAGCGATTTGAAAGGACGGCGTAGACTTGTACTTTTGTGATTGTACGCACGTACTTATTTAATACACGAATTATAAATAAGAGCGTCAGAGAAAAATACTGCATTTTTGTTCTGAATTTGGAGAAGAAAAGAAAAAAAAACCTTTCAAAAATATAAGTAGGTTGTTAGGAACATTGTTAAAATGAATCAAAGTTATCTTCTTTGAATTTTAAGAGTAAATTTTCTTGCAAAACTTTTTGTTAACTAAAATGAAATGCGAATTAGACAAAGATAATTAGACAAAGATAAGATGTGAGATGTGAATTGAATAAAAGATAAATAGAGTGATATATAAGCGAAATAGAATTAAAAGGAAAGACAAAGGATTTAGAAGATAACGACAAACTGATAAATGTTGTAGAATTTAATGAATTATGGTAATTAATCGTTTAATAATTAAAGTAGGTGGAAGTGCCACCTGATCAGAATAATATGAGTCGAATCTATTATAATCGAAAAATGTTTAAATTTGAATTAGTGATAGGTAAGGTAAGACTTAATTATTTGAAAATAAACTAGGATTGACTGAATTAATTGGGACCCAAGGTAAAGCAACTTTGCATATTCTTTAATTGGTAATACAAGTAGCATCCATTGTCCTTCACTTTCGCATTTTCAATTGGAGGTTGTGAACTTATTTATTACTTAAGAAGAATTTAAGAGGGCTGTAGAGAGAGGGAAAATTAAATTTAGAAAGAATTACCTCCAATTTATTTTTTTAAAACTACTTCCATTCATTTCGCTAAAGTTAAAAAGGAGTTATGAAAAAGACTATTTTTGAATTTTTGTTATTATTGTCATTTTGTAAAAATCGATATTGAACCATTTTTAGACTATTCTTCTCATTTACTAAGTGTCAAAATCTAATAGTTTCAATAAAATATAAGTGTTTCCATTTATCTACAATAATGTGAAGCGGAGAAAATCATTTATCTTGCATTCGTCTTAACAATCTTTTGTATTTGAAATTTTTTTAACATCTTAACTTTTCTATATTTTCGATGACCCATTATGCAAATTGAAATTTAACATTAGACTGAAAATATATAAGGCTCATTGCGTAATAGATAAGAATTAATTTCTTTAAAAGGCTTTTAAAGTATTATATATAATCTGAAGGAAACATTTTTCTCTCTCTCCAAAATCATAACAACGCATAAAAATTGTAATGTTCAAAATAGTATAAATTATAATTAATGGAGTGAATATGAATTACTGTCATATTCCTTTCTTTATTAATATTGATTTCAAAGCAATACTCCATTCGTTGTATGAGGTTAAAAAAAATATTTTATTATGTATGAATGATTTTAATGTATTGTGTCGTTGTCTTCGAGAACATAAATTTGTGTGGCTAAGAGATATCTTTTGCTGTTACAAATTTGTTTAAAAATCACACATTTTTTTAAATATTTCATTGCCTTTTACTAATATATTTTTAATATAACGCATTTATATTTTATTCAAAATCAAAGAAGCTCTCAAAGTTATTTGTTGATCACTTCAATATGAGAAGCGCCATGCAGAAAAGGAATTTTTATTTAAAGTGCATTTTTATTTTATTTCGTATTAGTGCTATCATTAGTGTACCTTACTCTTCAAAAGCAAGTCTAAAACGAAACATTATATGGATTATGAATTTAATTTTGAATTTTTTGATCATTTCTTATCATTATTACATGCATGTGTTAGTTATTTATAGCACTAATCGTTCAGTACCTCACCAAATAGTTGGAATGGTAACAACTGGTACCATATTCTTTATGCGTTTTTGTTTGGGATTAAATTGGGTCTGTATACAAAAAATTGTCCGTCTTTTACGTTGCAGTGGTTTGAAAAAAGAGAATAGTGCCGAAAAATATGTCTACGTTTGGTTTTTTATATTTGCCGCAATTTTTATTATAACACTCGCTTGTAATGTGTGTTCACCTTCTATAACTGAAAGAAGATATTTCCAGAGTGCATATCAAAATCTGTTTCTGGAAAAAGTGGCTCATTTAACATATAAGTAGTTTTTCATAATATTCCTTGTGATACCTGTTAATACATTTGCTTTGTTTTATGCTATGGTGTGTTCACAGATAAGAGGAGCAATTCAGAATTTTTTAAGGAAGATGGATGAGAATCTTGGAACAAATAACAACAACCTTGTGCAGTCATATTTGGCTATTGAAAATGTGGTGAGTTTTATCGACAATAAACTTTCCGTTTTTGTATTTTGCGTTATAATTTATGTCTCGAACAGTATTTATCTTTCCATTACCTACATTTTTCGTTCGAAATCTACTGTTACTCTGTTAACTTTTTGCCATTTTTTAAACTCAGGTGTGTGTTTCGTTCTTGTAACTAATTACGCTGCTCTTGCATATGAAGAATCTGAATTGATCGATAAAAAATGCAAATACTTCTCTCACAAACATCGGCAGGAATTGATGTCCATCAGAAAAGAATTGTATCTATCCGTTTGGAAAATTGTGCCTATAAAAAGAAGTTTCATCTTTGGCGTTCTTGGGACTATATTTACTAATGCTTGTCTTTTCGAATCTATTTGAGTCATGTGTAATCGAGCAACAAAAGAACTTCGTCGGGAACCATTCTCTCATTTCAGGAAGTTTTAAACTTTAATTATTGCATAATTCTTTAAAGATATTGACTAGAGTTTAAACCATCTCTGTTTTAAATGTTTCAATAAAATTTCAAGATTAATTACTTTAGTAAAACTTCCATATCAATGAGGGTTTACATAAATATTTAACGTATTCTTACACAGTTAACGAATATTTTTCAACTAAATCTCTTGCTAAACGATCAAATACTAAATGTTTTACAGAACAAGATTTTAAGGAACCCTATAGTCTCATACAAAACTGCTCATACAAATTTTCTTACTGAAACTCTCATGCAGAATTTCTAATTAAAATATCATACAGACAATTTTAAAGGAAGATATTTTGATATTTTATTGCACAAGCTCCTCTCAGGAAACAAGTTATTCGTTAACAAACACTCACCGTGTTATCAACTCATCATCAAGGAAATTTTCTGAATAGATACAGATATTTACTCTTTGTGCATATTGCTCAGTATTTCTTCTTATTTCTCATTTTAAGAAACTATTTTCATTTCGCTTATATATAGAATGAGCCAAGATGTGACTATAATCACTACAAGCACACTACAATGATCCAAGCCCAGGAAAGAGAAAAGAATGAAGTAAATAAATACAAAGGGGATGCTTAGACATTTGGAATAAAATAAATCTGCATCAAGTTCTGTATAAAATTTCTATCAAATTAAATTACTTGATTAGTTGAAATTGATATGAATACTCCATCATACATTTACTCGTCTATAATAATTCATTTTAATATTATTATTTACCAAAAAAATGTAAAAATTTCATCTGGTGTAAATCCATTTTTTGGTATAAAAAATAATTATGGTTTGATCTGAATATATATATATATATATATATATATATATATATATATATAACTAAAATATGTGCAAATAATTATGCGAATTCTAAAAAAATATCTTAGCACAATAAATCTTTTAAAAAAGGTACATCGTAAATTTGGAAACTGTTAAATTAAAACACGAGCCTTAGAGGAAATCGAAGTACCTTTTTTTAAGTGGGAGGATAGTTATAGAAAAAAATATACATTTGAATGATAAATAAACTAATAAACATTTTTTGACACCGTCCCTTCTCTGCTTTCGATACGATCTATCGAAACTCAATAAGTAAGTCTTTAATAGCAAAAGAGAACAATAGTAAAACTTTGTTTATTCTGTCTAAGAATAATGAAAATTGGTGTTTGTTTTACGAATTGGAAAGTAATTAACTCTGTCCGAAATCAAAGATTATAATGGAAAATTCTTCTTATTTCAAAAACAACAGTAAGCTGTTACCAAGTCACTTATAATACTTATAATCTGGTTTCCGTAAAATATCAGGGAACCAATATTTTTTTTCTACAAATAACATGTGAATTTTAACCTAGAACTTTAACTATCTCCTCTGAGCATCTTTCATAGACCTCTCAGGAATGTAACGCATTCCAACTTCGACGTCTCATCATCATCATTCGCTACGCTTTCATATATAAAGCAGTGTTGAATTACTCAAGTCAATATTTATTCACAAAGCGAAACTCTCATATCAAATAACGTCATAATGATAAAAATTAACGGAAAGGGAAAACCTGATGTGTTAGACCCGATTTCTTAGACAGCGGAAAATTGGTGTCTCTTACACAACAATGCACCGTCTCACAAGTTCATTTTTGTGCAGTATGTTTCGTTGAGAGGGAAATTGTGTTCGTCAACTACCTCCTGTATTCCCCAGACTTGCAGCCCCCCGGATTATTTTGTTAATTTTCAAGTTCAATTTGAAAAGGAAGAGGCAGCGGTATGTGTCAATAGAGCAGACTAAAGCGACGATAACATCGATGTTAAATCGTGTTGGAGTGAACGCGTTTCAAAAGTTCTTTCCTGACCTTTACACTCTTCCCTAGAGTTTATTGAATTGTATTGAAACTATGTGGAAACCTAATATCAAATGTAAGTACATCCTCAGGGACATATGGTCTGTGTGCGGTCAGTCCTAAAACAAATTGTTACATAACTACCTATATTGATGCTACATTTGTGTTCACCTGTACAGCGCAATTTACTCAGTTAAATGCAAGAAAATGCATATACATTTATCTTAACCTAATATTTAATTTTATTGATCAGAACAGAGGATCTAATTAATAAGTTTATCGACATTTTTTTCTGAATTATTAGGTAAGGTAATTAACAACGTGAATATATATTATATTCCTTGCTGCAGGATATTTTGTTACAAAGAATCGGTAGTGATTTATATGAATTTTCGTGTGTGGATTATTTCATATATTTCTTATAAATATTTATGAGGACCTCTTCCACTAAAATATTTTGATTTTCATCGGTTTCATTCCTTAATTTATCGCTCTTTTGCAGCTGAATTAAATTTACAACTCAGATGAATTTTTAACCTTCAATATTAAACCACTACTTCAATTTTATTTATTATAAACTATTGTAAAGAAGGGGAAAGAGCTCGCTTTTGAGCCGTGATGGTAACATTTTCCTTAAAATCATAATTTAACCACAGGAATGAAAAATGTGGTGTTTTTTTGTATGTGGAAGTAGTGGGGGTTTATTATTCGACATTTAAAATCATATATTAAAGTGTTAATAAAGTGTAAAAAAAATCAAGTTTTGTTTATTTAGAAATTTGATTGGCTTAATGTATACAATTATTTCCACAATATGCTCTTGTTCACTCCAAACTGGATTTCTTGCCTTTCGGTGAAAACAACTCATAATGCTACTTTTTAAATTATAATTTATTTGATTGATTACTTAGCATTGCAAAATATTTTAATGAAATATTATCCAAAAATGTCAAATATTCATTTACAGTTGATTAGAATGTGAATGATTCTAGAATATTTGTTAAAATATCATGAAATTATTACTTCGAAAGCCTCGAAATTCTTTCATAAACGACAGGAATATATAATATTTTAAGAGTGAAAGGAGTATAAAATGAATGACCATACAAATGGTCTTACGTATATAACTTTCTTTAACCTCGGTGCATTGGACGGAATTGTTACATAAATTAGTTTAATTTGTCACGATGGGTCAATTAATGTACCATCTATACCATGTTAATCCCATTAGACAAGACCTATTTAATTTTTATTCAAAAGGGACAAAAACTATTTAATACGATACAATTAAATATATTTATAGATAAGTGTAACAATTTTATGTATAAGAATACACTATAATGTTAAAAGAAAAATATTTTTATGATACTTTTTTATATTTTAAGTACCTATATTTTCAAAATGTTTGGAAGAATTGTAAGATACACTACTTTATTGATACTGCATACATTATGCGTAGTTTGCATTACTAATAAAAATAAACTTTTATGTGATAAATCTGACATTATAAGCACAAAAAGGATGGTAGAGGCAAATTTATTCATTCTTTCATGCATATGTTATTTTAATAAGTTTCTCTTTGACTCTTTATTGTCTACTATTTAGAGAATTAATCATAAACATATCAATAACATATTTAACATAAACATATTTAATTCTCTAAACTTGATTTATGTTTTCAGCATTTTCTTTGTTTTGTATATGTCTACTGTATGTAATTTTTCCTGAAACATATTTTTAGAAATTCTCTCTATGAAATTGACTTAATACATTACTTAGATAAGTTCTACAACTTAATTTATTAGACGACTCAATGAAAAAGAATTTTTAATTTATTATATGACTGAAAATAATTTAAACAACTTTATTAATATTGCATTTGCCTTTCATAATTTTTTTAATTCAAGGTTTTAGCTTCCCACCTCCAAATATCTCATCAAATCCAGATACTGGGTCTATCATTCAATAAAGTATGGTTCTTGTCCAAAAAATAATCTGAACTAACACAATAAACCACCACATAATAAGAGTAACTATTACGCAAATTAATCTTTGCAACGATTCGCAAGCCTAATTCATTTTGCATCACTTCTCGTTAAACATTCTTTTTTATAACTCGGTTTTTCTGAGTCTAAATTCCGATACGCCGATATCTACATTAAAAGCGATTTCAAGAGATCCTTGCTGCATAAATATTCCATTTTTTCCCGTTATAGAATCCGTCCATAAATAGTTAAGTGCTCTCTTCGTTTGATAATGTTTAAGTAGCCCATATTTCCCTCGTTTCCAGAAATGTTTCAGCATGACATGAGGAGAAGAAAGAGAATCACTGATGAGAGATGCAAGACAGTCCCTAAGTAAAACTCGGAAATAAAGGTCGCTTTCCAAAATCTCTTGTTCCTAAACAGTACATGTACTATAATGAAATTAAACATTTAGTATATAAAGTAATAATTTTATTTAATTTATTTCACTTTTTTTAATTCCTCTTCAAAACGTTACATCTTCCAAATGTCTTGAAGGATATTTCTGAGTAAGTGTTGGATTGAAGAGTACCGAAGTGTGAATTATGTAAATAAGCATTACTATCTTAACTGAAGAGTAGTGAATAAGAAATATTGATAGTTGGGAGATTATAGAAGGTAAGATATTGAAATATGGTTTGAAAAATCAGTAGTGGTAAGGGTTTGACAAGAGTTTGAAAGAACTAGTGACAGATGGGAAACTAAAGTAAGATTGAAGGAAGTTGAGAAAGTAAGTGGACACACATAAGATATTGAAGGAGCTGGAAATAGGATAATTGAAGGAGGGCTAGTGGAGACACAGAGAGATTCTATGGTTGGAGATATTGAAACCATTTCTATCATGACTCAGAAACACTTGTTGCAGTAAAAAGATTCGTAAAAGTTCTCAATTTTAATTCTGGACGCTTGAAGAGATCTGCTCCATCGATGTTGTAAGAATTTAGATGGTTAATATTTGATTATTCTATCAGGTAGAATAAAAGATTTTTACGAGAAATTTATACTGTGAATATTTAGGCTTGTGATCAGACTTTCATCACTGTTCTATGTAAATTGCATAGAAAAAGAAATCAACAATTTGAACTATAATTCTATGTACAGTATCTTTCTATAAAAAATTTTGTATCAAATGCTATCTAACATAAATCAATAAATTTTTATTATTTCTTACTTAAATTTTCAAATTTAAGCTATTTTTAAAGTCGTAATTATAAAGCTAATGTACCATATATATATATATATATATATATATATATATATATATATATATATATATATATATATATATATATATATATATATATATATATATATATATATGGGGATGAGTGTGTGTGTAAACGAAAATATTTTAAGAAAAAGTTGTGAAACACTAAATTTTCTAATAATCTTTCGAAATCTCAGACAAATATATATCGTCGAAAAAATTGGAAACGAAAGAAAAGAAGAATGAAAATGAGTTTACGAGTATTTGACGCTCATACCGGGTGGATTTATTAAAAACATTTTTCATTTGAAAAATTATGATATTTTGTGTGTCACAGACTTATAGTCAGCACAAAATCAACAGCATTATGCTGGATGCTGTTTGTAGCTGTGATCTGATTAAACAAAATCCATGATTATTGTGTCTTGATAATAATTAATGCTTCATCACTGAATTTAAACGCAACAAAAGAAAGTAAAACAAAACAAAACAAAATCGAAACACAATTTGCAAATTAGTAACCAAATGGAGATCATTATATATTACCGTGAACACAGAATTTAATGTTCTGTGTTCATTTTCTCTCCTTTACATTAAATACATCCAAAGATTTTGGTTCAATTTTTTTTTCAGAATAATATATGAAGTAAAAAAATAAAATACCTATTGAATTTTTTTAAATTTTATTAAAAGTGTACCATTATTTATGTTTCTATCGGATGTAATTTGATTAAAATCGGAACCATTTTCTCATGAAAGTGTGTCGTAAAGTATGATTTATTCGTAAGAATAAAGAAAAAGATTTTTTTTTTCAAATACATAAGGGAGAAAAGTTTAATTTTATATTTGAGCCACAAATACAACTTACATGCCAATATAGCTACGAAAGTCCACATTCATAATTTACATTAAGTAAAAAACAGTTATTTCGTTAAGAGTAAACATTTATAGATAACTACAAATTTTAGTTCGATATTTTCAATTTTTTCATCAGTAAAGTAATGATCTATTCATTGCCTCACGCATATAGGGTAATTATGATATAAATTGCATATTGATAATTCTATAAAAAGAAACCACTATTCAGAATGATCTCTTATTTCATCTGATTATACGTGATTCAATAAGAATTTGTTTTGCGAAATGAAAAGAATGCGATTCAAAAATGGACTAATAGATGACATTGTACCTGTTATAAGAGGCAAAAATACCGGACATTAAAGTGATTAAAAAGCGACCCTGGTCTTATGCCTGCATTTTAACAGAAGAAATATATGGATAAATTCGAAGAGACGTAACATGTGACAGAAGGAGGAAATCAATCGCTTTGGCGTCAGTGGAGGATGTGGCTACATCAATGGAAGACGCATCAAGCAGTGCTTTGAGAACGTGCAATTCATAGAGAATTGCTGGAACTTTTGATATGCTTGTCAGTATGGTTCATCAAGTTTTATGAAAGATCCAGCAATGATATTAATTCAAAATTATGCATTTTCCAGAGAGTGTTCTGCTGATCTGCCAAAATGAGAAACTATTAACCAACAATTCTATGCTCGAATGAAAATAGATAATGCATGCCCATGGAACATTTTGTGGTCACATGAAGTACATTTCAATCTCTAAGGTTCTGTTGGTTAAAGGATAGATTCCATTCTAAAGTCAAACATATCTTCTTCGTGCTCTAAAGGTCACTGTGTGATGCGGGTATATGGAAGCATTTATCGTTGACGATTACTTTTGCGATTAGTCCTTCGGATCCTGTCCCCTGTACAGTCAACGGAACACGTTATGGATCTTTTTTTGTACCACCAGCTCATCCTAGCAGTGCAACAGCATGAATATGTTGATGGTACAATTTTATTAAAGATGGTACTCCTTCGCATATTTCGAATCCAGTAAAGGTGAAGCAGCAGCTGAACATGCATTTTGGATAGGACAGAATTATCAGTTTTCCTTTCCCAAAGGCCTGGTCGCCATCATGCATCTTACATGAACCCTTGTGACTTCTGATTGTGAGGTAACCTAAAAGATGTTGTGTACGAGGCTCCTATTGCGAATTCAATTGAAGTGAAAGAACACATTGGGCAGCAAATTCCCAACATTAAGACCGATACACTACGATCTGTTATGGAACATGTTCTTTTAAAATCTGGCAGAAAATGAAGGACAGCATATTGAAAATTTCGTGAGCAAATTGTAGCAGCTAATTCACGATTTCCTTTTCTTTATGGTATCATCAATGTTTGTTTTTTCTACTGTTTCTGACCTAGGGACGATTAAAAACTGATTTTTCCTATCACCTGTGGCACCACCTTGTTGAGGGGGATCACCTTTGAACAAAAAGGACCACAAAAACGCGTTCCATATTTTAATAAGGCTCTTATGACATACACAGTACCCGCTATCGTTACACGTTTGAATATTTTTTTGTACTTTAGCAAATTATGTCTGTTGTTTCACGTACACTCAAATGAAATAAAAAGTTATTCTGGCAGTGATTCTTTTTTACAGTCTTTTGAAAGTGTTACTTTTATTATAATCAATCCAAACATTAATCTCAAGAATTTGGAAACAATAGCAATATAAAATATACTGGACTTTGAAATAGTCCCCGATGAAGTCATTTTGTTTATTATAGTTCTACAGTTGTCCCATATCGTTGAAAAGGAATGCGTAAGTGAAAATAGTTCCAAAGGTGCCGAAAATAAAACTTCTTCTTATAGGCACAATTTTCCAAACCGACATATATAAATCTTTCCTTATACTTATAAATTTATGCCAATGTTTAAGAGAAAGACTTTTAGATTTTTTGTCAATCAACTGCGATGCTTCTGAAATAAGTGCAGCATGAATAATTATGAGAGTGAAGCACAAAACAGAGTTTAACAAATGTAAAGAAATTAACAGATTGATAGTAGATTTCGTTCGAAAAATGTGTGAAATGGAATGATACATACAATTTGCAACAGAAATAGTGACACAAAATACAAAAAAAGAAAATTGATTGTCAATAAAATCTACAACATTTTCAAGAGCCAAATAGGACTGCGTTAGGTGGTCGTAATTTATTTCAGGGCGATCATCCATCATGTTTAAGAAATTGCGAATAGCTCTTCTTATCTGAGAACACACTATAAAATAAAACAGTGAAAATATATTCATCGGCATGATAATGAATATTAATAAACACATCCCATATAATAAATGCGACAGTTTTTCCAGAAACTGGTTTTGAATCATGCTGGAGAAGTATCTTTCTACAGCTTGAGGAGGTGAATGTACATTACAAACGAGTGTTAGAATAAAAATTAAAGAATATATAATAAACCAAACGTAGACACATTTTTCCACATTGAATTCTTTTTTCAATCTAATAGAAGGCAAAAGACGGACAATTTTTTGTAGATGATTCCATTTTATTCCCAACTGAAAGCGCATTGCACATGAATTGCTAATTGCGATCGTGGTAAATATTTGTTGAGATATCGGAAGTTTAGAGCCACGAAGAACATACACATTGAAATAGTAATAAAAAATGACGATCGAAAAATTCAATACTAAATTTATAAGCCATAAAATGTTCCCTTTCAAACTTCTTTTCAAAGAATTCGGAACACAAACGATTGCACACACTCGAAATAAAATGAAAATTAATTTTAAACACGAATTTTGTTTTTCAACGATATTTTTCATTTTGAAAAAATATGTGAGCAATTCTAAGAGTATCTTTGATTTCGCATAAAGGGAATGCTTGTTGCATAGAAAGGTTTTTGTAAACGGCAATGAAAGATTTAAAAGAAATTACGTGATTTGATACTGAATTTGAAAAAAATGTTTGTTTCTTCAATAGGTGTATCTATATAATATAAATCAAACTTTTACGATGGTATTGCTCTCACCGACAGTTACTAATATGACATCGTATACTGCAATCCCCGCGACACATAAAGGTAAATTTTCTTAGGCGTATGCAGGGAATTACGTATTGCTTTGAAATAGATAGTGATAAGAAAGGAGAAAAAAAAACGCTTGCATTTATGTTGAGTGTATTTCAAACAATACGGTTTTTTTCTGTATCGCATTTTCATTTGAAAATAAGTAGAACGTTATAAATCAATAGAAGCAACAAAATCTTAATAAGGAATCATTCTTTAGTATTTCAATCCATTATTTCATTTTTTTGTAAAATAAGTGATTGGAAAAAGAAAATATAAATTTAAAAAAAATACTGATCAAAAGTAAAGTTTCAGTTGTTCGTAAATTAATCGAAATTATGTCTGTTATAGTATATTATTCATAACAAATACAAATGGTAATTTTTGAAAGGAAGAATACAGATTTAGGTATACATAATATGAAAAGAATAACCAGAATACAATACATTTCCAATCCATTAAAGAATCGTTAAAATTAACAATAGCAACAAAAATCACTAAATAATTTTCTTTATTAATTCAGTTTTAATTTTCCTCGGGTAATGGAGATTTAAAAGGGAAAGGAAACCTATTTTCTCTATAATGTGCTTTGATGAAATCTGAAGATTATATTATGGATATAACTTTAATCACACATAATTGCCATTGTTGTGTTTAATTTAATGAAATGAGTTTTTAACCTTCTTATTTTCAAATGATTTTTCTTCCGATAATATTGGGGAAGTGAAAAAAGATATATATTCAATTTTTTTTATCTTTTCCTTTTTTTTTTTCATTTTGTGAGAGGTTAATGTGAGTGAGAAGTGTGCTTTCTTAAATTATAGTATTGTCAGTTACGAGGAGCGTTCAATAAGTCCTTACAAATTCCAAGAGATGGCACCGTAATTCCCAAACAAATCACTTTCAAATGTGTAAATATTGGATCACAAATGTAATTATATACCTTCATAGTAATAAGATAATGATATGTGGAAATTTGTGTTAGCAATATGTTACGTATTAATAACTATTTATATAAGAAAATCAAATACAATTAGTTTGACATAAAATATGTTTTGATTATGTACCAAAATGGCGTGTACAAAGGAAATGTGTTTTTCAGATAAAATTTGATTCATTTCGATTCGAATATCTATTGATACTTCAATAATGTCTCAAAAGAAACGCAATATAATTTTTATTTGATGATTGAAAGTTATATGAGGGTCATGCAATACGTCCTTAGAAATTCCAAGAGGTAACACTTGTATCGAAAATGTTTGTTTTCACTGTGCAATCATGACTAACTAGACAGTTGTTTGAGTCACTCGTATTTGTGATCATGACTTCTTTCACGTGTCAACATTTTGTTGCCATAATTTTTCAGTGCAATGAGATCACCTTCATCGTCATTGGATGAGATTATCTGGAAGCTGCCCAGTGATTTGATTATTGTTTGATTTCTGGATTATAATGATGATCGAGTTGACAACTCGACGCGATAGCAATCGAATTTGGAATTGCCAGCAAATGACAATCCAATCAAATCTAACTAATGAATCAATGCCAAATTTGTTTTCTCTCAGGTGAAGGGATGGAAGCACTAAATAGAAATATTAATTTACTTTAATGAGGCCATCTGTCTTCAAATACAAGTATTTCTTTAACGATTCTCTTATTTCGGCTGAGAGCGCAAACGGGATGTTTCTGTCTTTTTTTCTGCGAAATAGTTTTACATTAAAATTGCTTAATGTTTTCAGATATTATTTCATGAAATATTTATTGAACATATAGTGTATGAAAATATTTTTTCCGCAAAAAATAACCGCTTGTTTCAATTCAAATTCACAATCTTTTTTTAAGTAGATTTTTAAGAAAATGAGTTAGCTTTAACCCGTTCGCTCGCAGCGTATCACAGACGAAATGCTCGTGTTGGCTCTCCTGTGCCCAGCGTATCATGGGTGATACGCTCCGTGAGTGTCTTCTACGGCCCAGCGTATCAATAGAGATACTCTTGATGAGAACTTTTTATTTGATTTTTTTAATGTTACTATAAGGCGTTAAAATACCGCGAAATCTATATAGATAGGCTATTTGGAGTGTTGACCTTGGTGATAGGGTCTTGGATTTCCCTTCTGGCAATCAGGGGGGTAGGGAGTAATTGTTCAAAACACGTGCTGCGGCGCAGATGTTTAAATATAATAACATGATTTAAAGCAAACCGAAAAAAAGCAAAAAAAAAAAAAAAAAATCAGCAAAAAAGATGAAAAATTGCAAACCGAAAAAAAAGCAGAAAAAAACCAAACCGAAAGCAAGTACACCTTTCTTACAAAGCAAGTACACCTAAACTTTTTTTCTTTCTTGCTTGCTTTTTAGAAGTTCGAAGGATAATTTATGACCCTTTATGGGGGTTAAGGCTTTTGGTAGTAGATGTTCTCTGCTTTTCGTTTCATTCGGTCGTTTTTTATTTGTAGCGACAGTCATTAAGAAAAGAATGTATTTATTTGATACTGAGATTTTTGAAATAATGAATGAATCTGACAGTAATGTTAGCGAAAATAATTCAAATCTGTACATAGACATTAAAAAAAAAGGACTAAGATGTGCCTTTTACTCAAAATCTTGCGTGAAGCGTCAAAATATGTGTGTAAGACATTTGACGTTGGACTATGCATTATTTTTTTTATAAATATACCATACAGCAAAATAAGATTTACCTCTTATATCTATATATTCCATGTAATGGTACATCATTAAACATTGAAATTAATGTAACATATGTAAATATATTTTGAATTTTCTTAAAAGTATGATTTTTTATGTAATTTTATGTACAAAAATTTCAACTTTCGATTAAATCTTTTTTTACTTTTGTATAAATTAATTTTCATGCATTTTAAGAAATATATGTAAATACCAAAATATTTTAACAAATAGCCGATTTTAGAGGAATTGGTTTCACGAATTAGGCCTAATATCTAAAATCGTCTGGGCACAGCGTGACACTCCGCGGCAAGAAGCCGCGAGACCAGCGAAGCCCTTCTTTTTTCTCCCTCCGGTAGCGAAAGGGTTAATAATATGTATTGAACTTTGTCTTACAACTTCCGCTTTTGCTGCAATTTCAAATTAGGCCTATTGTAAAACAAAACAACAACAACAACCTATACTTAATTTACAGTGCTCATTTGATACTTTAATAGCAATATTCTTTTATTTAAAAACAGCATAAATAATGCCACTCTTTTATAAATGTTTTTTTAAAATTAATTCTAAGATTCCTGCATTTGACGTATTATTTTGTTCAAGTCTTTGTTAACATGTTACATAGCTAAGATTATAAAGACTACACTTTACATAACGAAAACATATAAATGAATTCAATATGAATTTTCCGTTCGTTTCTTTTAGTTGTCATTCTATTAAGAAGAAAATGCGAATTTTGAATAATTTTTGATTATTTTGTTTTATTACGATTTTAATTTCATATGTAAAATAATTGCTGTTATTGTAATGATTTGATGAAAACCGTAAAAATATAGTAATAAATTTCAGAAACAATTATTTATTATATCAAATACATGCCTTTTTTTTCAAACAACCATCGACTAATTTTTGTTATGTGAAAACTATTTTACAAATGATGATTGATTGTTTATTTAAGCCACATTTAGAAGCAACACGAGGGCTATTGGCGAATGATTCCGTAATTTTGAGCCTCTGTTCTAGTGATGAGCAAGACAACTACGCCAGTACCTCTCTCTCCAAACTTTCACACCACTCCTACAAAAGGACTTGGGACTTCGACAGATTTAACATGCACCAGCCACTCTACACTGTAGGTCTTTAGTGGTGTCCGGGATTGAACCTCTTACTCGACAGAATAACTCCACCATAAGTTCGCCACCATGACCACTAGGTTAAGCCAACAGCAGTATAGAAAAACGCTAATGTCATGATTGGTATTGAAATAAATATAACTCAAAAGATATCAAGAAGTGATGCACAAAACCTTCATTATATAATTGTATTTGAAAGCAAGATGTGATGCAACAACTTTATAACATAATTGTTTTTGGAACCTAGAAGCGATACAACAACTTCAATACATAAGTATATTTGAAAACTGTATCCAAAGAAATAAGTAGGTATATCAGCATACAGTTTTGTGCAAATAAACTGTAAGCACACTTTATGATTTGAGATAGTATATAGAAATTCAGGACATACGTTATCCATGAGAGTTTTTCAGATTCTTTCAGGATGTCAGATTGCCTGAGCATCATGACTATTTTATTCATTTGAAATATTTTTATCTAGAAGGCAACGGTGTATTATACATGCTGTATTAAATGGGAGTGAAGGTATGGGAAAAGCATAATTCTGAACATTTGCAATAATGTGAAACAAGATCAATGAGAATTGGAAAGGAACATTCATAACATTGAGTAAAGTAAGCGAAACATGAAATATTTTTCTAAAGCATTTTGTCTTTGCCTCAGGAATCAAAAAAATAATGACAGAGCAATGAAACAAAATAATTATGAAATCATTTCTAAGAAATCATTTTCATTCCCTGCTTAAGTAACGAAGTAGAAATGAAAATGGACAAACTCTGAGAAAGGAAATAACTTTAAATAGATTGACCGAGCTTTCGAAGACTCCTGTTCAAATATAAGCTGATTTTTTCTTCGATTTCCGATACATCTTTATATTTTTGTATTATATACACAAAGTTGAAAAGCCGTTTTTAGGTTCATTTAAATAACTTTTTATCGATATTTCAAGATATGACAATCGCTTGAAAAATCTCAAGTACATTTTCATTCGGGTATTCACAAAGGTAATAAGCATTACAAGTTATAGTAACTATATTTTTTTTTATTAATTGTTAGAATTCATTTTCCAGAGTTTTTTTTTAACTTAAAAATTGGGGAGAGGAAAACGGCTGAAAATAATAAATTTTTTTCATTTTGAAAAAACTTTCTTACTTTGTTTCCTTTTCAGTTAATTTTGTTCCCATTTTTTCTCTATGTTCTCCCTTTTGTAGATTTTGCTCCTCTTAATGAACTATAATTTGTATTGCTTATTACTCTTTCTGCTTTGTTGCATTCTTTATCTCTTGAGATTTTATGCATTTGGGGCTCCAATTTTTTTTAACATCACTTTTCAGATTTATTGAAATAAAAGGGGTGGACTGTCTCTTTATCATAATTGTCAAGTTTCTTTATCTTAATTGTCAAGTCTCTTTATCTGAATCGAGTTCTATTCAGAGAAAATAGTTTGTAGTGAGTCAAAATAGTAACTAAACAAGTCTATATTCAAAATGTAATTTTGCAACATTTTATTAGTATAATTGCGCATATGTTCAGTGCTGTGAAAAAAATTTATGTACAGTGTAAATGTGATCATAAAACTTTATCGTTTGTGAATAAAAACAAGATATTGAAACGAAAAGGTCATGTGTTAGTCGTTTCCACCAAGAGCTTAGAGTTGGTTGAGCTACAAAGTATGACATAAGAAAGACAACAACAAGGTAAATTCTTTCTTCAAAAACAAAAGAAAGTATTAAAAGTATCAATTAAATATAGGACATTTCTAAATTTTTCTTTTCTAGTTGATTATAATTTTTATTTTTGGAATTTGCCAAAACACGGTTGGCACACGTCTATTTATAGAAAATATCCAAGGTAAAGTTAAAGTGTTTCTGCTGATAAATTATGAATGAAGATGACTTTTTCTCCACTGAGGGCGTTTTGGAGAAATTTAAAAGTTTTAGTATTTTGAATTTGAGTACAATGTTTGAAAAGCTGTCGTGCTTTATTGAGGTTGACAACGCATTCAAAATAATATTCCAAGAAAGTAATTCATGAATAGGAATTGATTCCTGAACTTGTATATAAAGTAGGCGAGAGAGGCTTGGTTCGTAGGCTTTTTTCTCAAGCGTCTTATGTTCCCCATGCAGGGATAAGGTCAGTTTTAATCCTTATTCAAATGCAATTAGTCCGCATAAGATTAATGTGTTAGTGATTGGAAAGGCAAAAATCTCTAGGGCATTCAAGGACATTGAACTGCCCATTGATTACAAAATCCAAATCAAAGACTAGATGACTAAATTCGTGTACGTTGTATAGTTTCATGAACTGAATATAAGATAGGTTAAAAATATCTACCGAATAGAAACTTTCACACTAAGCGTTCTTATTTTGGACAACAGTTCCGATCACTTTGACGAAGAGAATTTGAATCCAATAGACCGTGTATTGTCCATGTAATGTTCCTACCTCCCAACGTAACGCCTCTCTTGCAGCCCATGGCTCAAAATGTTATCCAAGCAATAAAATTGCAGTGCCAAAAGATCCTCATGTACCCTTTTGTGTTCAAGGAAAATAATGCAATTCAATCTTTAAAAGAGATTAACATGAAAGACGCATTTGGAATACTTGCTAATGCTTAAATAAATCTCGACGAAATAGTGGTTGTTTCACAGTAGGGAAATGAATAGCCTCACTTGGAATTGTTACAGAAGTACAAAAGAAATAAACAAAGCAAGCCACCCGTCGTTAGGACCTGGAAACAAAGAAATAGAAAAGCGAGACGAAGAAAGTGCCTTAAATCTGTTGATAAATGTTGATAATGAAATGGATGATAAAATTATGATGACAGGCGACCTAAGCGAGTGTTTAACCAGAGATGTAGAAGAGAAGTACTAATTTTTGACGAATGAGGAAATAACTGATGATTTGATATAAGGAGAAAATGGTGAAGAAAGTGGAAAGGAGAAGTGACCTCTATTTAAACAATATCATATAACGCATCCTTGATTTCTTAACTATGTGCACCACTCAGGCAGAAAATGGTGTCACCACGATTGACATTCTAGCATTAAGGCAAGATGAAGAATAAGTGTTGAAAGTATCGTTTAAATGAAAAAAAAAAAAACCCTGAAGAAAATAAGAAATTATTTTGTCATTTACTTCAAAGGGGGTGATTTAAGTGTTGTAATTGTATACTAACTTCGCTCTAATAAAAAACACAATAGCTATTTGTGATAGACATCGCAATTTTGAACTTCTTTCTAGTGACGAAGATGACACCGGAACTGGCATCTCCAAACCTCCACGGCATCCGATAACCTCGACAAGATTGAACGACACATCATGTCTTTAGTAGCATTAGGGATGGAATCCATGACTCGAAGAAGACAACACGAGAACATGGCTATTTCGTGAGTTCATGAACATAGCAATTGGGTTACCACTGCCAACTATTTTATTGGTATAATGCAGTAAATCAGTTCTAGCAGTACTTTTAATAGTTTTATTTATTTCGTGTGATTGTTTTCGTGTATTGTAGTAAGTTTTATAAAATATTCATAGTTTTTGGTCATTTAATACGTTATTATAAGTGATTTTCTTGACATCTTTTGAGCTCTGATCTGATATCTGCTAAATTATAGAGAGATAATTGGATTTATATGGCGTCGATTTAAAAAGACACGCGCATAGGTTTTATCTTGTATGCATTCTTAGATCTTTTTTTCTATAGTAGCAGATATTGTAGTCTCTTTTGCAGCGCAATAGTTATATTTATATTATAGAGACACAACTACTTTGCTTTTCTTTCAGGCTTGAAGGGTAAGAAATCGACTTAAAGGAGGAATGGACTCTTGCTCATCTTAAATCAGACCATCATAAATCTGATATTTTGGATTCAAATTGATCCGAAATTCTTTAGAGAACACTAAGATCACTTAGAAATGTCTAACAACTTCAGAGCGCTTCAAATAAGCCTACAGAATATTGTATCATGTGACAACCCCTTTTCTATAGATTAATTACACATTCATCTTAACATTTTAGATACAAGACATTACTCACACATAACCAATAATGTCTTAATAAATAAATTTGAATATCCACGAACATAAACCGAATTCCGTACGAATTATAAATAAAGGATAGTAATAGTTTTTCTCAGTAGCTCAATTACTCTCATAGGTATCTAATTCTTTAAGAAATTAGTGTGGGGGGGGGTATTGTTGTTGTATAATATTTATTGAAATTAATTACGAACATTAATACAAAAAAAAAATTACCGTTATTTTCTGTCTTGTTTGGAGGCCAGTGAACATAGCATATTCAAACATTTCGAAAATTAATTGCGTAAAAGCCGTACACCCTGAAGATGTACTTATAATAAGCTTTTACATAGTCTCTTCACATTTCGGCACAATACTTAGACCGAGAATACAAGTCCGTATATGTCTTTTTAAACATCTCCATTCGAACATTATCAAGTCATGTGCCATGACCGCTTTAATCTATTTTATTAACTCTGTACCGCTACTCCTTTGTCTTGAATTTCAACTTGGGAGATAAAGCAATGTCCAAGAAAACTGATCGGGTGAGTGCTTAGGGTGATTGATGAACACAATCTGCCTTCTTGCCAAAATAGGCTGCGCTTGGATGGAATTGGGAGACGACGCAATGTTTTTCAAGAAGAGCTAATTTCCAACAAATCGACTTCAAACGTCGATCCGAAACATCTATGTAGAATACCCAAATCACAGAGAAATCTTGGCCATGATATTCTGTTCCACAATCTGGACAGTTTCTCCATTTAAAATTCAGCATAATAATGATTGCTTGTAGTCTCCGGTCAAGTCAGTTCCAGCTTTAAACTTCGAATACTACGCAATTAGTCAGAAAATACTCATAACATAGTCACTAAACGTATATTTAATCATTTATAATCCTGAAATAAAGCCACGATTACATGTTCTGAAAATTTCTATAGAATAAAGAATTTGCCTTACCCGTTCGCTCTCAACGTATCACATGCGAAACGTTTGCATTTACTCGCCTGTGCCCATCGTATCACATTTGATACGCTCCGAGAGTATCTGCTGCAGACCAACGTATCAATAAAGATACGCTCGATGAGAACGTTTTATTGAATGTTTAAGTGTAACTAGATGATGTTACAATACCATGAAATCTATATAGATAGGATATTTTGAAAATTGACTTTGGTGGTTTGGTCTTGGATTTTACTTCTGGCTGTCAGGAGGAGGGAAATTGTTTATATAATCAAAAATCGTGCGTGTTTTGGCGTAACTCTTTAAATGTGATGACATGACTCAAAGGGTTGCTTTTATTTCTTTCTTTCTAGCTAGAAATTCTAATGGAAATTATGGATATTTATGGGAGGTGGAGTCTTTATTGTTGATGCTGTTGTTTTAATGCCATCGGTCCTTTTCGTCTAGCGACAGTCGTGGCGTACAGAAAGTATTTAACTGTGAATAGAGACTTGCGAATTAATTAATGAATCTGACAGTGAAAAAGCGACAATGATTATAAATATGCTCCGTTTAGTGATTTAGATTATAAGTCTGAAACACCAAATGATCATATACATGAAAAAATTAGAAAATTCTCGTTTGAGTGTAAGACATGCGACACTAGAGTGTACATTTAAGAATGTTTTGTGAAATACCGCACAACGAAATGAGATTGATTTTTTATATCTAAATATTCCATGTAATTATATTACACCATAACATTTATGTATCATATGAAGTATATATTGTATTTTCTTAAGAAGATATGATTTTATGTAATAATTTTATGTAATATTTTGTATAAAACATAGAAATTTCGTTAAATATTTTTTTTCTTTCTTAGATATTGAAATTAATGAATTTAAAAAAAAATGAAAATCAAATATTCTAATGAATAACCGATTCTTATATAATTGTTTTTACGAGATTAATATTTAAATTAGGCTTCATATCTAAAAATGCCTGGGCACAGCGTATGTAGCCCTAGGGAAACACTTCTATTTTTTCCCTTAGGTATTGAAAGGGTTAGAACAACATTCTTGTCAGATGACCAATCAGATAAAAACAAACGTAGAGGTACTTCTTATATGCATAAAAAGCAATACCGCTGGGCTGTTTATTAAATCGAAATTCCAAAAGGTGATATATATACAGGAAATCAAAAATTTAGGTTTTTGAAAACTGTTCAGTTAAATTCCGTCTTGTGTGTGACAAATATCGAGTGGATATTATACGTAAAGCTGTGGTTCCTAAGGAAGGTAGAGATTTCCTCTAGGGTCCACAATATTTCGGTGGATACTATTAATCTTCTTTGTGCAGTCTTTCCTAAAACCCCATAGCTTTCCAGTCTATTTACATTACACTACACTTCAAGACAGTTTGTAAAATCATACCTTCTAGTTTACATAAACATCCCTCGCGATATTGGAACCATCAGATAGAGGTTCCACTTACCAAGGAAATCATAGTTTTAGGCATTATCTGAGAAAATATAATCTCAAGGGAGCAGTTGGGCGTCTGGAAGCAGAGCCAATGTTGCACTAAATTTTCTGAAAAAATAGGGTAAAAAAGCGTTATTTCGCAGTTAAAAGGGATGACTGTAAATGCTTTGAAAAGGCGAATTTGGGTCTGTGGGAAGAGCACCACAATTCAAAACGATGCTTATACATCCATAATATCAAAATGATACAGATAATTCACTCTTAACCAGATTGTTTCTGAGTTCGCAACCGCTTCAGGCCCTCTAGTAATGGCCTGACTGGTTTTAAGTTATTGAATCAATCAGACATGTACGCTTTAAATCCTGTTCAGTGCATTTAACTAAGGCTAGGTCATCAGGAATAAATGTTACGCTGGTGCAAAGAACTCTTTCGCTGGTATCTTCATCAGCTGTCCAGTGTGATGTTCGCAGGATTCCGATTAATTGTGAGGAGTGAATCTGTTTACGGACTACTGCAGTGAAAACGCTTAACTTATTATTGATATCAGTGTTCTCGAAATCTATAGGTACGATTTAGATGTCGTGGTATGTGCAGGTATTATTCATAATATCAGAATTCTGCTATATATATCTGACGTTTGTTCCGTTACATGACAGTGATTTTGCAAAGAAATTCTTCTGATCCATATTCGTATATTTCCGGGTACAGTGGGTCCAAAGTTTCTATCATGGATGATAACGCATTCCCAAAACAGATTAGTGGACGTCTCCAAGCAGCTAGAGGATGAAGGTATTTATCTCATGTAATTACCTGCGTATTCATATGAATTAAATTGCATTGAAGATGCTTCAGATGCTGTTGGAAGATCTGTTTCCCAAAATAATAACTTTCTCCAACTGCAGCTATGATTCCCTAAGAAACACTTTTCTTTATTTAGAGGCCATAATATTACGGTGGATAACATAACCAAAACATTATTTGTGAATTGTAATCCTGTGATTTCCTTTCCTCACATTCAAACATGTTTAGAAAACCACACCATCTGCTTCACATAAACAAGATTTCAGTGATGTTACCCTCTTTAATATTACTGCCTAAAGAAAATGGCTTTGCTCTCCTAGAAATCCATAACTTAATCAGGAACTCAAATTACCTTGATAAGCATGAGAATACACTGCATCCCAAGCTTTTAAGTTCTCATCTTCTGTTGAGTGGATAGTATGAAGAACAAATGTCAAATGTGCATTAGTGTGCAAGGAGGTCACACGTTTTACTAATATGTTGTCATTTAGGATGAATCGAACATTTTTAGCGATTTCCGAAATTGCTCCAAATATCTTTTTTTTCTTACGAATTTTGTCATACTTTTCCATGGTATGAATTCTGTCACATTCTGCTTATATTTGATGCACAGTATCTATATAACATGCATACTAAGTTTCCTTTCTTCAATGATTGGGATTTAATAAATTTTTCAGACATTATATTCGTTCCTTACTTATTGAAAAAGGTCTCTTAAATTGTTTTTCTACTCCCGTGTTCATTCTTTTAGAGTTTACTTCAAGTCCTTTTTTTTCCAGGGGAAATCCCATTCATCACAGAGAATTAGAGATTACACATACTTCATGAATCCATTTATATTAAAGCTTCCGTCTAACAGAGATTTTGAATTCTATATGCTTGTTCAGCACATTTTCTACATTTTAGAGAATCGAAAAATTCCATTTATTACAATGAGTTACAGATTACACACATTTCACGAATCCATTAATATTAATTTTTCCGTCTAACAGCCATTTTGATTTCGATATGGTTTTTCAGAAGGTTTTCTACATTTTACATCAAATGGTATTTATTTTAATGTAATAAATTGTTTTAAATGGAACCGAAAAAAATGACGGTTTTCATTAGATTACTTTTTTTTCTTTATAACTTAAAAGAATAGTTTTTAAGTTTTTAAAAATCATTAATTAATCACTAAAATACGCATATAAAATGTATTAAAATAGAATATATTAAATTCTACAGAACCCTCTAATGCTTTTGACTCCCTCAAAGCTATTTTTATATTTCATTGAAATGAATGTAATAGTCTGTGTTTGAGAAGGAAATTAGAAATTCCGTATGATTAACACTATGTTCGCGAGTTTTCACACTATGTTCGCGAGTAGATCACAGCCATGTATAGTAGTATCATTCAAACATTGATTATTTGATTGTATGAATCTAAATATTCGAACTACAAAATTCGTATTAATTTCGAACTACAAAATTAGAATGTATTTGCTTTCTAAATATTGATTATTACATAAACTGAAGCATTCCGTTGTTTCCAAGTAAAGTTATGAAGCAATATACTCCACAGTAAAAAGAGTTCGTATATAAAGGGCAAAATGAAGGGGATATAATGCATTTGACAGGAACCAATTTGTTTATTGAATAAAATATTCGCCGCGATTTAGCGGTGGCTTGGTTAGTTCTGGGCGAAAATCATCGTATTGAAGGTTGTGACTTACGTTAAATATCGGAAGGTTCAAAGTCTAGCAAAGATATGAAAACTGAGGAGTCGGATTCATCATTTGGTCATTTTTTGAAAAACTTGAAGCTTATTGGTCGTGTTAAACAGACCTGAAACACTCCCTAATACCATCTATTTTGATTTCGTAATGTAAATCCTATGGAATACCTACTTTCCTCCTAAAATCTTTAGGTCTGAATTTATTTCACTGAAGTGAAAGAATAAGAAAATACGGTCATTTCTGAGAAATAATATTTTCCTTAGTTTTTTTAAAAATATTTTGTGTTTATTTTAATTATTCGTTTGTCTGTTTTCCGATCTTTGAAAAATATTTTGAATTACTTTCAAACATAGGAAGAGGAACGTATTTTAATCGTACGTGTGAAAAATTTTTGCTCTTTCGGATGCCTTCACTGCATTGCAGTAAATTCAGCTCTCTCTATAATTTAGAAGAAAAAAGAAGTTCCATAGGATTACCATTATTTTCTGCAAATCGAAATGGCTAGTAGACGGGTGGTTTACTCACAGTATTAATATTCAATCGGAAACTTTCAATCAAATATTATAAACTACAACAAATTAATATCATGAATAAATAATAATCATAAAAATATTTTAAATTTATTTCTGGAGTCTAGTAATTTAAGCTACAATATAGATTCGAGGTTTTTTAATTGGAGTAAGAAAACTTCTGTTTTCAAGGATTTTCATAACAAATTCCCGAGCCTTGCAACAATGTTGCCAATCTCCAGGCTTCTTCGTATTTCTGTGCCAATTTTAATCCTCTCTCAGGTGTCATAGGAGTTAGTGAAGTTGCAAAGTTAATAAACCCGTCTCTTACGGCATTCATCTTGATCTCTGTTCTGCAAGAGAAGTGCTCGAACGATTTGGCATACGTCTTGGCGAGAATAGGGGCATTTCTTGTATTGAGGATTCCTTCAGAAACGAGATAGTTTGCCATAGTGTTACCATTGGCTCTGATAGGAGTTTCCAATGGATGGGCAGAGAAGTTTTGAGGAATATATTGTATTGTAGATGCAGCAATATTCTCTACATTGTCTGCTCCCCATGCTGATAAGAAAAACTTGACTTCCCTGAAAAGATTTGTCACAAACTGTATCGATAATATGATTAGAAATTAAATACACTAGTTTCATGTTAGGATAAAATTAAAAATACATATAAAATTTAATTTGGAGTTTTCAATAGATTAGGAGAGTCAGTTCGTAGTGAGTAGATTATATGGAGTACCTAGCCCAGAGGGCCTTGATCTCCGATCTGAGTTGAACCTGATAAAATGTTTACTTGCCCACAGGAGAAATTTGGATATGACAGAGAGACAGTACTAAGCAAAAGTTACCTCGAATGGGAAATAGATTTAAATATTCAAAAATTAATAATTTGATTTAGAATTTAAATTTTGAAATTGAATATGTATTTCACTCAAGTTATATTGTACAATAAAAAGTAAGAAAACATTTTTGAAAAATGTAAACGCACTTTAAAATTGTTAGTTAAATAGATTTTAGCTGCTCTAGTTTCTCGATATATAAGATTTCGCTGGAATTATAGAATTTATCGTGCAACAAGGCTAAGTATGGAGTTAAAACCAATTGTTTCCATTTTAATAAGCAAGAAATGAATATCTTTATTAATACAAAATTGTACAACTATATAATTATATATATATATATATATATATATATATATATATATATATATATATATATATATATATATATATATATATACAATTTTACTTTAATTACATTAAAAAATATTAAAAAACTACATTGAAAGCTATTTTGAGTTGATGTTAGATATTTCTATCTTCAATTAAATGAGAAGAAAGCCTTCTTACCAGGTAGTGACGAATTGTTTTCGTCATGATTAAGATACTTGGTTACTCAATAATAATCAGCCAGTAATAAAGCTTATTTACACAGTTTCTCCCCAATATGAAGTCTTAGTATCAAACCTCATAATAAAGTTTCCTCTTACGTTAATTAAAAATTAATGCACGGGCGAACTTGTTATAATATAACCTCAAAAATCAGGTCTGTATTATGAATTTATGTCGATACATCATTAAGATTCGAGATTTGTAGTTAGGCATATGATTTTTATCCTCAGTTTCAATAACATTAAGAGGCAATACTAACAGGTTTGCAAGTCGTTTGCATTAAATTCCATATTAAATGGGATGAATTGTTAGAAATTGTTAGAATTGCATAGAATATTATATATTTTAATTTAAGAACTAATTGCATAAATATTTTATATGTGTTATCTGTTCTGTATATATGGGAATTTCCCTTCGGAATCTTGGTCTTGCAATACAAACAGCAAAAAGGAAAAAAAGAAACCAACTCTATACATTCTAATATAGTCCACATTATCTATTTGGTACGATTGCTGTTAATTCGACGTGATTATGGCTCATTTTAGCGAAGTACGGGACAAAGTCCCATGTGCATAACTTTTTATAATTTCAAACAATGTTTTTATTGATTCGAGTATTCTCGATCCCAAGTTTCTGTTCATAGTAGTAAATTATTTTTCATGCTTTGGGGTATCTTTGATTACGCTCCTAAATATTGGCAATCTTTGATGGCGAATAAATTCTCTCTGCCCATTGCTACGGTAGAACGGTTGCTTAACTGGAATTTTGGGAAAGATCGCTTGCAGTGGTAGTGACGTCAAATTATCGCTCTGTATTGAAACGAAAATCTGTGTGTAACGACAAGTATAAGATTAAATGCCGTTTTTCGAAAGTACTGTCAAATTCGATTTTTGTATTTTTAAATAAATTGTTTAAGTTTCATTTGATAGTTCTTTCTTAAAATATCAAGCTACAATAACGTCTTTAACCTTATTGTAACTGAAATTTTTGAGTTTCTCAACAACTCATTACCAGATACAGAACACACTTAAACAACGTAATTTTAGAAAAAATACATTTTGATCAAAAAATTATTTCAAGTTGTTATCTTTAATTTGAGCAAAAACTATTTAAATTAGAACATTTTTCAATCCCCTAGAGTATTTCCAATCTCCTAGAAATTCTGTACTATTAAATGTCTCTTAGTTTCAATTATAACTTTGCTAAAAATTATTTTTCTTGCATTCAAAATACTGTTTCCTAATCCAATTTTGCTTAAAATACGCAACGCTTTAAAATTATTATTTTTTTTCATTTCATTATTTAAAAATTTACACATAAAGTTTTGGTGTAAGTAGAAAGGTAAGAGTTTTTAATTAAAAAATATTGCATATATGTTGGAAAATGGTCTTTTGTTGATATGATTCCTGAAATACAGTATTATTAATTGGAGGATCCCCCAATGATTTGCTAAATAAGGAGTGCTTATCCAAAGGCAATTTGTGCTGGTATCATAAGAAAAATGCAGAGTTGAAAGTTTATGAAGATTGTTGATGTTATGCACATTTATATGCATTTTTAAAGCATACATAACAGCTTTGCACCAAAAAAAGATATGAAATTATTACTAACTGGGTGAAAAATTGGAAATTTTGGGAGGTTTCACAATTTAGAGTTTTAAATATTAATGATATATGACGTACATTTAAGATCTTTTGAATTATTTAAGTTATTTTCATATTGGTTATTGTGTTAAATGAACAAATTTATGAGAAAGTAGAAAATAACTATAATTAGTGGTAGAGTATTTAAATGCATACGAAGTAAAGCGTCCGAATAGTGAGAAGTTAGTCATTTACCCTTATATATTTCTTGATATATCCATGATTTGAATATTTAAATTAGAAATTTCCAATAATGGAATTTGTTTGACCTAGTAAAATTATATAGAACAACGAAACGGGTTTTTCAAATGTTTGTAAAATAATTTGATTTTTATATAAATTCCGAATTTCATGTCACTCAACTGCATAAATAGATAATTAAAAATTCCAATTTCGATAAATTCGTATTTTTCTTTATTTTCCTTCCAAAACTGCATAATATATATGTAATAAAATACTTTGCCCAAATATCTTACTTGCAAACGGCCTGAGCTACTTCTTTTTCAGGCTCCTCACGCCAATCAAACATCTGAGTCAGGATATTTGAAGATCTTACAGCCTCAGTAAAAGCAGCGACAAATGCGTTCACAGCAGATTCAACTGTATTTTCTATTGGATTCGATGCACCTGTCGATAAAGCACGAGCGGAAAGGAATAGCATATAGATTCAGTTTTAAAAGAAATAGTTAATACATACTTGTATCGTTTGATATATATTTTTCAGCAGATTTTCAGAAAAGATTGTTTTTAATACAAAAATAATAACCTTTTTATACCCTTTTAATTACAATTTAACCAAAATTTCTTAGTTGGAAAAAGAAAAGTTTTGCTTTTAAGCGTTATTAATAAAACGGATTTTCGAAAAATAATACAAACCTGCAATTTGATATGAAACAACATATATTTAATAGCTTACGGACATAATTTAATGTGTTTCAGTTAATTTTAATTTAAAAATACAAAACTCGGAAGTTTTCTACTATTAAGATCAAAAGGTTTCTAGATTGATCAATGTCAATTTATTACAAAAACTATTTTTTCATATTAGAAAAATGCAAATTTATGGATTCTGTTGATTGTGTAAAGTGTTTATATATATATATATATATATATATATATATATATATACAAGGACTCTTAAAAACATTAAATACAAAATATTTTTTTACGTTTATAAATTTAATTATTTTTATTTTTATTTTAGATTCCTATTGAAATAATTATGTCAGTAAATTATAAAGCATTCACTCTTATTTATACTCAAGTGTTACTTATGTATTTTGTTACAATGTGAATAATTTTGATATGTTACGGGAAAAAATCCGAACCACATTGAAACACATGAAATTATGTCTTTCTAAACTTAATGTATATTAAATGTAAAACTAACTTTTTTCCTGCGTAACTACAAATTGAAAATAAAGTTAAAATTTTGAAATGAGACATGAGATCCTTTTTGGTTGTATAAAAGCTTCAAGACACTATAATTGTATTTAACATAATGCGAAAATTCTGCACTATTTATTCGACATTATGTTGCAATAGACTAACTAATTTATAAATATCCAACTCATTTTTTAGTCAAAAAAATATAAAGAATACACAAGCAACATTCTCAAAAATTATTAGAGTATTCTTAAAAACAACGACACTTTATGATAATATTCTTTAAGAATTAAAAAAATATATATATGATTGCGTAATTCTCTTCAACAATAAATGACAAATATTTTTTCTGATGGTTTTTTTCTTTTTTCTTTTTTGGTATTCATTGGATTTTAATGTGTTACTTTTATAGATTATTGTTTTATTCCATTCTTACTGTAGGAGGAAATTTATGTGCTTTTAATTGTAGAAAACTTTAAGAAATTTTAATTTTTTTAATAAACTACTTTTTACACTTTTACTGATAAACTTCCGCTACTTCAGATTTGTTAGAAACTCACTCTCATCACACATATTCCTTACTTTTCTTGATAATAATAAATTTTTAATAACAATACCTTGTTCTCTCTTTTTCTTAATTTAGCTTAACTTCACTTATCTTTGAACTTCAGACAAGGTGAGACTTTTTAACTAATACCAACAGTTCCTATAACTTTTTTAAATCATGTCGCTTTACCTTGGTGATCTGCGCTATTTACTGTAAGCATATCTGGTCACCTAGCATTATTCTTAACTGTTGTGTTAATTCTAAGACAAGTAACATACCTGGTTGCTTATAAAAGAACAAAAATTTATAAAGTACTATCTTTATCGCATTATTGTGCTATTCCCACTCACGAGTTTCAACCGGATCGCTTACTCACTGACACTAAGACTAACACTCTAAGTCTGACAGACACTGGTCTGCTCTGCTCCGAGTCTGATCTGAAGGGCTGTGTGAGTGACAACTTACACTCGTCCTTTACAAGACGCCCTCTACAGGTGGAATTTAAGCACAGGAGATAATGTTCCGGCACTTCCTGACATAAACAATCTTCTCCGATTGTGAAAATATAAAATTTATTCAAAAAATCCTTATACACAACAAAATACTTCATGTATCATAAATGATAAATGTTAACTTGACCAATAACATAACTGAATACATTACTAACTTGCTCATAAAAATCTCACTTAAAGCATTTCAAAGCATTAATAGTTATACTTCAAATCATCAATTTCATACACTTTAAACTATTAATTATCATACGGAAATAAAATTACTAGCATTCAAATATTAAATATTAGATTTACATTTCAAAATATCTTCACGTAATTCAAATTATTTATTTCCTTATAACAATAAAATACCAAATATTAATATTCAAACACTTCAAAACATTAAAAACATCAAACAACAAATTCATATTTCCAAATATCGAATTTATACATTTCTAAGTATTAAATTTCTCTATTTTTTTACTCACTTAAAATTATTAATTCTCATACGAATTGAAGTTGCTTAACTCCCGTAGTCATCAAAGTCTCAAAATGGATCACTCAGAAAAATATAATGAAGTTTTGTAACGTAGCACAATGATTAAAGCAATTCTAAGTATCTTATGAAATCATTACAGAAATAAATCCTTTTCTGTTTCAAATAATAAAATCGAAACAAAACATTTGTTTACATATCCTTATCCAAAGTTCAGTCAATGAAACAGCCTTTAAAATGATCACATTCAATAATAAAGCGTTGAACATGAACACGTGAAACTGTTTAATCTCTTTGGAGGTCAATAGTCGTAAGCATAGGATTTTTTTTTTTGGGTTCCCTTGCAAAATAACTTCTTGTCTGCGTCACTTATGGTGCACTTTTTCCCACACTTTCCTTTCCGCTGGAGGCTGAAGTCCTTTTCTCCTCTTTCACAACAAATATTTTTGTCAGTATACACAAATTTATATTACACAATTTCAGCAATGTACCTCTGTGTCATAGAAAACGGTTAAATCAATATCTTATTTCCTTCCTTTAGCGTCATTTAGCACTTTTATTTATGTTTTTCTATATTATGTTTTTATCTATATTTTTCTATATTACGTTTTTATCTATGTTTTTCTATATTTATGTTTTTCTTGTGTTTTTAATGCCTTTCAGTTAAATACATAATATGATTGGGATTCACTATGCATTTCTTTTCTGCGTACTAAAATTAAGAATGGTGTGGTGTAAAAGGCTGGGCATAAAAAAATACATAATTACCGATCCTATGTACCCAAATAAGTACATCACAAATTTCATAAAAATTTTAATGTGTTAAAACATTTATGAAATTTGTGATTCTTACTGATTAAAATGTCTTGAGTAATCAATCATTCTCTAGCGCAATGCAATATTACTATTATTATTATTAAGAAATCTAATTTAAGTTCGATGACGAATATAGCAAAGCTATATATACTTTAATTCAACAATATTATTTACAAAATTAGTCAAAAAATAAGGTATGTTTGCTCTTTTATACATGAAATTATATCTTCTTCAGGAACCCCCTTAGGGCTTTTGAAATGTGCAAACCTAATATCCCCAAGATTTTATTTTGTATGAATCATTTTTTGAAACTATGATGAATCATTGATATTCTTGATAATAATATTAATTTTTTGTTCATTTAGAGTGAGAAAAATCATCTGTCGATTAGCGTAAGCATCTTTGAATAAATGTTAAGTAGAATATCTCATTTTGTCAAATGTGTGAGACACAAAAAACTACATTAGTTTAGAATTCTTGAAGCTCCCACAACTTATAAACTTTTAAAGAGAATTTTTCCGAAATTTGAAATTTAAGTTACTTTTAAGAGAAAAAAGAAATCTCTACTGGGAGAAAATTGCTCTGACATTCATAAAAATCTCTTAGAAGTTCATTAAATTAATTATTTAATACATTAACGAGGTATTTTTAAGTTATGATCTTAGAAATGTTGTTAAAAATATTTTTTGAGCTAATATTAAGAGCGATACCAGTTTTATACAAATTCGAAAGGAATTACGCAATTTACTTAAAGTGTCTTAATTTTTTTTAATTGTGCAAGATATTAACACAAATTAAAGGACTCAAAAAATCATAAACAATGTCAATTCAAAGTTTAAAGATAAAACTCATAGATTCTAATGTTAACTTTAATGTTTGTTGCAAATTTGATCAAAATACACTTCACAAAATGTGGAGCTTAATAACACGTGTCCTCTATTTCTTAAGATGTATAAATAATTCGTTTCATTTGATTTAATCAAATGAATTATAAAATGAATATATTTCTGAAAAATACATTGGACAATGTTTCAGACAAAAGTAAATTTTGCTCAAAAAGTATAATAGTAAGCTATAGTTTTACATATGAAAGGTATATTAAGAGTTATTAAGAAGCATAGAAGCCACCAGATGGCAGTAAATAATGACACATTTTAATGCCAATGTGAGTCTAGTTTTTCTTTCCCCCCCACTTTCCTTTTTTTTTTTTTTTTTTCCAGAAGGAATTAGGACAATAAATACACATTTTCTGAAAATAATTTTTAATGTTATTTTTTAAGTCTAACTGAATATAATTCCTTGCTTCCCACTTAAAAATATTCAAAAATTTCTTTATTATATATTCTGATATTGAAGGAAAATATCAACTATATTCAGTTTTTCAATAATTTACTACAATTTAATAATATATATTAAAATCTATTATTATATTTTTATCAATAATTTAAAAATAAATTTTACCTTTTCTATAGATATTAAACACACACGTTTAACAGATAAAAAAAATTCAGAAAAACAAAAGGACAAATTTTTCATCATCAATGAATTTGTAAGCTAAAACATATCATCAAATGAAATTTCTAAGAAAATGCAACACATTTTAATTAAAAGGTTGGTTACAACAATACTGAATAGAAAAACTTTTGATTTATCTTCAGTTAAATAGTTTAGTTAAAGGACGGTTACAACGATATTGAATTGGAAGGAAAAAAAACATTTGATTTTTCTTTAATTAATTACCCCTTGAGAAATTGTTATTTACTCCCTATACTTAGACAAATGTAATGCAAATATTTAGTCTATGAAAGTTAACTGCCTTGTTCATTTAATTCTTTAGATGAATTTGTATTACTCTTGTATACATGAAACGGAGCCTGAAGGAAAAACTAATAAAATTAAGAAAGCCTTAGCAATGGATGGAGATTCAAAAGTATCTGCTGCGATCAAGACGTAGTGATACCATCCATTCTGATATATGCTTATCCATACTTCCTCCTATACCTGTAGAGGTATCACCAGCCATGAATTGTGCCTCACAAAAATATCCTGATGTGTTAATTTGTGTGATTTGGCATCTATTCCCAGCTATTCTCACAGTACTGGATTGTATTTTTTTTTTATCTGAAACCATTACCTTCATAAACGACAGATAATTAAATTATAAACAAAGACAAACTGGGTTTAGAAAATCTACTGCCGGACACTTCGTTAACATATTCATTCAACAAAAGTACATGAGTCACCGTTTACCAGCTCTAGACATATTACTTTCTCATTCAAATGCCGTAATCGCTCTGTCATTCTACAGATTTCATCGTACATTGGCATACTTCATTTAAGATCCCAGAAAAAATAAATTCCCTTTCATTAGGCTCCACAAAATAAAAATAAAAAAACAACTTTTGGAAATTACGACGTAAGCTGGAATAGCACACCAAAAATTGTTTGCTTGCTGATATTAATCCTTCACCTCTTATACGAATATCTACAAATTTATTAATTTTCTATCAATTGTGAAAATTAATAAGTAAATTGAATTTATCAATGTGAAAATTTATTAATTTTCACATTGATAATTTTGAATTACGATTTGAGAAGTGAAAAGATGTTTACAGAGAAAGGCAGTTGTATGTCAACGTATTTTTCCAGTTGAAAATGTCATCAAACGAGTAAATTAAGCTTAATATAATGTTAACAAAATTTCTTGAAAAGAATTTTTTCATGGATTGAATCATAAATATTAACTAAAATTCGTAATATTATGTCATGCGAAGGAAGTGAAGGATTTATTCTATTGAGAGAGAGTTTACAAATGAACGCATTCTATTTTCAAAAATAAATAAATAAATATTGGTGATGAAGGAAAATAATTTTTTTTAATAATATACATATTTAATAACAGTAGTTTTAAGTAACTTATATCATCTCCAACAAATAAGTTCCTTGAAATTTTCATAGAAAATATTCTTAGGTTTTCAATATCACACGTATTGTAGGAGGAAAATTATAAACTGTGCATATGGATACTATTAAGATAGAGAGAGAGGGAGAGGGGGAAGATAAAAAAAAACCACTTGAGACTGACTATTTACATATCAAGCTCCAGGGTTATATATATATATATAGTAAAAAATATTCGCTAAACAGGTATTGAAATTTCACCCGCTACTTTCCTTGTATCTGTTTGATTTTGAAATACAGAAACAAAATATTTAGCATGTATCAATAATAATTAATAACGTAAAAACAGAATGCCTAACAAATGAATTGAAATATTAATTTTTTGCGTAACGAATGCGAGAAAAATATTCGCATACCCCCGATAATATCTTCTTAGATTGGGAACAATAATATTCAAATGTTTATCCAATTCCGACTACAGATTACCGACTGTAACACAATCTGATAGTAGAAAATAAAAGCAACTTTTAGAGAATATTGACATACTTAGTTTAAGCTCCACGAATGTCAAAATAAGGATAAAGCACATGGCTTAAGATATTTGTTAATTTTATATAAATAGAAACTATAATACCAAGATCGAAAATGATTATTGTAATCATTTCAAGCAAAGCTTTTAAACATATCATTGCCAGAAATTTGGTTTATTAATTATATATAGCATTAATCATCCGAATTAAATATAAATTTCTTTGTGTCATTGATTTATTTACAGATATAAATGGGTAATTTTTCATAAAAATAGTTCAAAATGTACCATTTTTCTATTAATGAAATACAAGACATGAAAACTTCAAAAGATATTCTCCCCAAATGAAAAGTATTCAAAATAATTCATATTGAAAATCGTTATTCAAAGGTAGCATTTTTGTCAGATTTCCATCTTAATCTGAAGATCAATTACATGAAAAAGATCCATGGCTCTGATCACATCACTTCATGCCTGACGATTCTATTGCTTCCTTTTTGGACAAAGAAAGAGTAATGTATTGGGTTAATATATCTTTCTCTGCCTAAGATGAGCTTTTTCCACCTGCAATAAAACGTAATTTTCCTGTCCCCAAGACTTAAAAGGACAACGTAAATAGTATACAGATTCTGCCATTGATAGTCTTAATAGGATTTTTTTTCCGTTCTTACAATAAAATAAATTAACTCGTTTAAGGAGGATGTGGGCATACGATCTTTTTCATCATGATTGATATAGTTATATACTTTATATTCTTTCCGCGTTTGAACTCTCCGTTGCTTTAAGGTTTAAATTCACCCGGTCAAAATACGAGTGGATATCGTAAATTTTTGATTATTTCTAAAGTATAAGTGATATTTTTGGATAGAATTTATTCTGCAACTTAAATGATATTTATGCACATACTGTTGTAATTTATAGCCATAGCATCGAGTTGTTTGGTTCCAGGAAGCAGAAGATTGAAGTAACTTGCCATGTGGAAACTGTTGAATTCTACAATGATGGCTCGCGAAAAGTCAAGAAACTCTTGGAAAAAAGTATAACTCTGGGTGGAAACTATACTGAGAAGTCTTAAAAACAATGTAAAATAATATGCTTGTGCCAGGAAAGTTTTTTTTTGTTTTGGAGAATTATATATATATATATATATATATACAAATTAACGATACTGCGGGTTACTTCAATTAATAGCTTCCCCAAAATAAAAATAATTAACTTTGATATAGCTGTAATTTACAGCATTATGTACATAAGGATCAACGAATGGGCAGAACAAATATTTTATCCAGTTTCATAGTAATATTTTAAACTTTACGATATCTCCTCTTACACTTGTAGCATGGTAACATTTTAAATTGGATTCTCATCAATAAGCAAAGCAATTTAGAAAAAATGAAGAGTTTCTCTTAAAGACATATATAAGAAATGAATTTCAACAGCTGAAATATTAACTAAAATTGGAATCGTAAATATAGAGAATAATTAATGAAATAATGTAAGATTATATAAGAAAAATAGTCAATATTAATTTAGAGAAAGTAAGAATATTGTTGTATACTTAAAACGCCAGGGTTCAATTATTACGTCGTTATATGCCAAAAACTATAGAAATTTTATTTACAGACACTTTAACTATCGAAATGAAAACAAGACAAAAACATGGCGTCACTCGCTTGTGAACATTAGAATGCTGAATAATCCAATACACTTCGCGCGCTACTATTGCAACACTTCGCGCGCTACTATTGCAGCGCCAGCTGTTGCCACTAAGTAAAATATAAATATCTTACACTTATAATTTGGGAGGCTTACACAGTGGATTCACAACATTCTCCCACCTTTGAGTAATATTCTTTACAATTTACTCAAACAATACACAAACATTATCAAAATACACTATATACTTAGAAAAATGAAATACATAAAACACTTACAGTGAAATTGAAATGAATTTTACATTACATAATTATTTATCATACATAATTTTACATTACATAATTATTTAGCAGGAGTTTTAACTACTCTACCACTACTGGTGGTTAAAGGAATCGGCTCATCCCCAGTTTTCACTACAGGGTTTTCCAACTCTAGCCGATATAGTCTCTGCACTGGTCGTAACAACTCTGAATTCTCGGTTTTTATGAGAGCAAGTCTGATTTGCCCATCACGACCAGGAATTACTTTTAGAACTCGAGCTAGATTCCAATACGAACGTCTTTTATTATTATCCTCAAGCAGAACAATTTCATCCACCTTAATTGGTTGGGTATTATAGATTTTAATAGATTGTTGTCGTAACTGTCCTAAATATTGACTTCGAAACTGTGATCTTAAAGTCTGGCGTAATCTATGTATGTATTTACATCTTTTATTTAGTTTACTTTTATCAATATTATCCACATCAGGAACACCGGATATTGGTGTTTCATGAAGGAACTTTTCTGGTGTGATACTTGAGTCCTCATCTAAGTCCTCTGAAACATACGTAAGAGGTCGGGAGTTTACTATTTGCTCGACATCACATAATACTGTTAGTAACTCCTCATAATCTAAAGACGCTCTGCCTAGAATTTTTCTTAGAATTGTTTTTACAATTTGAATTAAACGTTCCCATTATCCGCCCCACCAAGGAGCTGATGGAGGATTAAACATCCATTGATTTTTTTGTTCTGCAGCCTTAAAACGGAGACCATCCCAGTCAACGGTTTGCAAAATTTTATCGGCACCAACAAAATTTTTGCCGTTATCTGAATAAATTGTACGTGGTCGTCCACGACGCGCAATAAAACGTCTTAGTGATTGCAAAAAGGATTCAGTCGATAAGGAAGCGACCAACTCTAGGTGCATGGCTCGATACACCGCACAAGTAAATAGTACGATGTATGCCTTTCTACCATCTTTCAAATACAAAGGACCGGCAAGATCACACCCTATGACTTCAAATACATTAGCATCGCGAACCCTATCATTCGGTAAAATTCCTGGGATTGTCTCACATTTTTTAGCCTTGAACCTTTGACACTTGACACATTTATTTATACAATTTCGTATAGTCTTACGTGATTTCAAAATCCAATACCTCTCTCTTAAATTAGACATTAACAATGAAGTACCGGCATGTAATAAATCATTATGTACACTTATTATCAATAATTTTACAACAGGATGATCACTAGGCATAATTACAGGAAACTTAAAATCATATTTATCATCCCTATAAACAACATTAGACTTAGCTCTTATAAGACCATGACAGTCCATTACTGGTCTTAATTGTTTCAGTTTTTCATCATTTTCACCCTTAAAAGATTCTTTTTGAATCAGTAACATTAAGGTTCTTTCTCCTTTTTCTATTTCGTACAAAGATAAATCCTTAGAAAGATTTTTATCTGTATTTCTTACGTTATTAAAGAACCTTAAAATCCAAGCTAACATTCTGACTATTTTCTTAAATGAAGAAAAATATCTGTAATACCAATTAACATCCTCTTCACTTTTTACCAAATTTGTTATAATGGTTTTTCGAACTTCAGAATTAACTAATTTTTCCCTCGGTGCTTCATTAGACTTAGGCCAGTTTTCCTCCCTCTCACGCAACCAAATAGGAACCTCCCACCATTTACGTTCAATTAACTGTTCCACAGAACATCCTCTGGATAGTAAATCAGCGGGGTTAAGAGTACCTGAAATGTAGTGCCACAGAGAAGGAGAAGTCAATAAACGTATTTCAGAAACCCGATTATGAATGAAGGTTCCCCAGTTTTGGTTACGTTGTATCCAACACAAAGCTGTAGTTGAGTCAGTCCAACAATAAACATCAACCTTAGGTAGATCAAGATCTTTAATTATAGAAGTGAGTAATCTAGATCCTATGCTACAAGCTAAAAGTTCCAGACGGGGAATCGTAATGGGTTTTAAAGGGGCTACTCTAGACCTTGCTTGCACTAAACTAATTCTCACCTCATCGCCTTCTTCCACTCTGATGAATACACATGCACCGTAGGCCTTTTTGCTACTATTACAAAATAAGTGTAAAGTTATCGATTTACTTGTCGATTTTAGTCCAAACCACCTACTTATTTTTATATCTGAAAGTAAATATAAATTTTTATACCAAGACCTAAACTTAATAGCCAAATCTTCTGGGAGACTATCATCCCACTTAAGCTTAGAGTTCCATGTTTCCTGCAAAATCATTTTAGGAATTAACATAACAGGAGCTGTGTATTCTACAACGTCAAATATTTGGTGAGCAACAGACAAAACTATTCTCTTAGTAATTGTTTCATTTGAATTAATACTAACCTGTTCTATTTTGCAGGACAGTGTGTCCGTATCTGTGTGCCATTTTTGACCCAACACAGAAATACTATCTTCATTGGAGGAATCTTCCTCAAAGAATTCATTGCTTATGTTTGACTTCCAACATCTAAGATTAAAATGACCCGATGACATGATTGATTTCGATTCCAAGAAAAACTTTCTAAGTTCAATCTCAGAATGCAAACTTGTCACACAGTTATCCACATAAAAAGATCTCTTAAGAATAGCTGCAGTTTGCCTTAAATTTTCTGGTAGCTTATCCAAATGAAATTTTAAAGTCGCAGACAGCAAATATGGACTGCACGTAATACCAAAAACAACTCTCCTGTGTCGATACTCTTCTACCTGTTCGTGATTACCCTTATCAAACCATAGGAATCGTAAGAAATCGCGATCTTTTTCTCTTATGGCTATCTGTAGGAAAGCCTTCTCAATGTCAGAAGTAACACCTATGTAATTCATACGAAAACGATTTAAGATAGAGGGAATCATTTCAATTAAATTTGGCCCAGTTGCTAAACAATAATTCAAAGAAGGGATACCAGGTAAATGATAGCTAGCATTAAATATACCAAGATCTAACCATTCCTCAAAAACCTTACCATAATTATCAAAATTATTGGAATTCGTTAGTTTTCTTTTTACACTTGAAAGGTACTTTTCCGCATTAATGTTATTACTAGGCAAAACTGAATGATCTAAAACCCAAGGTAAAGCGATCTCATACCGACCCTCATTATCAACACTCAAAGTTTCCTCAAAATATTTCTGTGTATCCTCTTGTAACTGAGCTTTGTTTTTACTAACTGGAGGTTCTGTAATGCCTAAAGCACCTAATCTCCATAAATCACTTATACATCGCTCCTTTACAAGTAGTGACGTAATGAGAGAAGCCGAATTCTCAAAAGTTGGCTCAGTGCCAGGGTTAAACTTTCCCAAAATCACCCTACCTAGTTTTGTATTTATGGCCGTCAGACCACACTCAAGATTTACAAGTTTACCAGTTAGTAATTTATCGGCAACATCAGCACCAATTAACAATTTGATTTCCTTATCAACCTTTAAATTATTGGTCTTAAGATCACTAATTTTTATTTTATGTAACTTAAGTTCGTTAAGCCAAGGACCAGATGGAATTTGTTTTAGATTAGAGCAGATACATTTTTGACCTAAAACATTCAACTTACACTTATAACCATCATTAATGTCACTTAACTCAATTGAATAATTCTTATATACCATCTCGGGGGTTTCTACTCCACCGAACAATGACTGTTTAATTCTTGTTTCATCCATACACTTAATATTCATTTTCTTAACTATATCATCACTTAGATAAGATTTCATAGCACCTGAATCGTATACAGCTCTTATTAACATTTCTTTAGGACCATTTTTAATTTTAACTACAATAGTTTGCAAAAACACATCAGAAACTTCAATGAGATTTTTTCAGCCTTTTGAGAATTTAAATCCGGACACAAAACAACAAAGTGTCGTTTCTTACACAAGGGACACTTGTGTTTAGATTTACACTGACTAGCTCGATGGTTACATTTGAGACAAACAAAACAAGCATTTCTCTTCTTAATAATTTCTTTTTTACAATCTAAGCTCATAGAATAAGCCTTATCACAATTCTCAGATAAATGAAATACAGTATCACAAAATATACAAACAGGTTTCTTATACTTAAACTTATTATCATAAAAATGATTCTTAGCATTATTATTAGCATTAAGCAATTCACAAGCAGTAGGAACACTTTTTACCTCAGTATCATACTTATTTTTCTTAACAACACATTTTTCAGGCCTTAAAACTTCACGAGTAATCTTGATTCTAAACTCTATATCTACTTCCTTTTTAACAAACTCCATTAGTGATTCCAAATCACTCTTACCTGTTTCCGCAACGGCATTTTTCTCTCTCTCCCATATCTTAATTAAATCGGTTGGGAGGGCAGATTCAACCAACGGGAACAACAGGAAAGCATATTTATCCTGTGTAAGTCCTAGGGACTCAAGGGCACGAATTTGAGTCTGTAGTTTGCCATACAGAGTCAGGAAATCTATTTTCGTTTTGTCAGTTATGACCAGTTTCAAGAGTTCTCGCACGTATATTTGAATCAATACGGTCTCTTTTCCAAAACGCTCCTCTAAATATTCAATAGCTTTATTGTAGTTGGCCTCCGTCGCTGGGAAGGATTCTACTATCTGCTTTGCTATGGAGTCCGGCTTCATGGATTGAAGAAGATATTGGAACTTGTCGCGTACATCTATTCTTAAATCTTCAAGTATTTTGTTGAATGGAGTCCAAAATGTCAACCAGTTACGTGGGTCTCCATCGAACTGAGGCAGTCGAATTTCGGGCAAATTCTGTTTCGCTTTCGTAGCGGCATGTGCACCGTCAGCAGGGCGCAAAGTAGGGTTAGGAGAAGCGGAACTTCCGTTTTCTTTTTCGGCCGAAGCTATTGCTTTTTTAACCTTGATTTTAAACGTAGATAGCTTCTCATAATAATCCTGAGCGATTTCATATTCTTTTTCATACTCAGCTTGAGTAATGCCAGCTTTCTTTTGAAGTAAGTTGAGGAATATCTCGTCCGATGTCTTTAAGTCCTTGAACTTTTCCGTAAGCTGATCAAGGTGAATTTCTAAATCATCTACATCTGGACTTTCAGCGGCCAGTATTTCTTGTAATTTGTTGACTGTCTTCGAATACGTAGCTCTGGCTGCCTTCCTTTTCTGTTTGGCAATTTCCATTTCAGTTGTCATTTTCTTCTTTCGTTTTTGGCTCACTTAAAGATCGTTGGCTTATCAACAATCCGATTGACGTATCGTAAGGAAGAAAAAAAAAAAAACTTCGTCCAATCCCGGCAAGGATGCCACTATGTTGTATACTTAAAACGCCAGGGTTCAATTATTACGTCGTTATATGCCAAAAACTATAGAAATTTTATTTACAGACACTTTAACTATCGAAATGAAAACAAGACAAAAACATGGCGTCACTCGCTTGTGAACATTAGAATGCTGAATAATCCAATACACTTCGCGAGCTACTATTGCAACACTTCGCGCGCTACTATTGCAGCGCCAGCTGTTTCCACTAAGTAAAATATAAATATCTTACACTTATAATTTGGGAGGCTTACACAGTGGATTCACAACAAATATATAAACATAGTCAATATTAAATGAAATAAAGTAAAACTAAATAATAAGTGATGAAACTGTATTAATGTGAAATATTTTCTTTTTACAGATTATCTTCATTATATATGAATTGTAAATAAATATCTAAAGAGATAAATCTTATACAACATCCGAATTCTTTAAATATGTCTAAGCACTTTTCTAGGAGGAAATTTGTCTCAATCGCACAATAAATCAATCGCATTTAATGGTTTGACATCAAATGAATACTTTTTATGTATGTTATAAAATCTATGCTTTAACAAATGTATTATTTTAAGTTGCAAATGAGGCAATTAATCTTAATTCTTAACATAGAAGTTTTTTTTTTTCTTTTTTACAATATTAATCATAAATGTAAGAAAATCTTTGGAGATTATTTATAAATTGATGAGGTAAAATAGCTCTTCTTACTTTTTCTTGCAGATTTTATGTACTAATTTTAAATCGGTTTGAATTAAAAAGGTACAGTCATAAATTTTAAAAAAAATTCAGAAGTTATATCCATTTTGACTGAGCGTGATAAAATGATAATATTGATAATCATCTAAAGGTAAATTACCTATTTTACTTATGAACTAATTAATCTTCTTAAATAACTCAATCACCTCGTAAACATAATTATTTTTTACATTTTCACTATATTTAAGGGAAAATTTAATAACCATAGTTTTTAACTGTTGATTTTGTTTTCCTTATCCATAGAACTCTGATTACACTTATATTTCTTTTATCTACATCTTATAAATATTTATTCGTATAAAATTCTTTGGTGAATAAATATTTTTTTCTTACATTTTTGTTTCTCTCTTCTTAAAAAAATAGTTAAGAATTTGGCATCATAATGTTCGTTTCAAATTCTCATTCTTTTTTACTTAATATTGATTCACTTTAAACAACAACAAAAAAAAGGAACCAAAATCGAATTACAATAAAAACAAGAAAATACTCTTAGCTCACTAACATTTGTCATGTAATCTTAAAAAAATAAGTACTGATGATTTATTGATATTTCAATTGGAGCTCAGACATTCAAGAAACATGATTTTATCGCGTGATTAAAAGTGGCTATTATTCATAAATAAAAATAATATTTTTCAGTACATTTAGATCACTTTTAAAAATCGCTTCTTGCAGACTAAAGTTCATCTACTCCGGATTTACATAAATAAGTATGAAAATATCAGACAGCAAATCCAGGAAAGTAATCTTTATTTTATGCTTCTACATTTATCGCGTTACCGAATTCAGAACTGATTCACATTATAACATTCGAGAGAGACGAAATTTTTATTGTTATTATTTTTTGCCTGCTGGATTCAAAGTGCAAAACATTAAAGTGTATGTCAAAAGGACACCTGTTATACCAAAAATAAAACTTCTTCGAATAGGAGTGATTTTCCACACAGTTAATGTTATTTCTTTCTCTGCTGCAGCAATAAACCTTTGTTGACTGAAGTTTGTTTTATCTGTGCTCTCTGGCATAGCCGATGCAACGGAACCAATCTCAGCCGATGCTTCCGGTATCATTGACGCCAATACTGTCATAAATATGAACAATGTAAAAGACGTGAAATACAGATAACACGTCGAAAATCTTTCCATCGGATTGATAAACATTTTTGGTTCAAGTACCACATACAACGAGAAACACGTGATGCATGAGTTGTAAATTAATGTGAGGAATACTAAAAGATTGACAGAATCATCGATTTGATTAACAGTTGATTTTATTGTAGTGTAACATTGTAAGATTCCGTCATAACTCTTTACATTCTTCGGTAATAGTTTGCCGAAATGCTGTATTATGCATCTTATATCATAGGAAACAGCCATGTAGAAAAATGCAAAGGTCATCATTGGTATTATATTGAATAGTATAGTGAAAACATTATAAAGCATGAAAATAGTATTGTTAAATGTCTCATTAAATTTATATCCGAAGAAGAAAGTAGACGCATTAAAGAATGCTTCTTTTTTGAAATATTTGAAAGCAAGCAAAAGAAGCGGAGAAGTAACAAAAGCGATCAGAAGAGATTTCAACCATCCCATATTTTCAGATTTGCGGCGCAGCTTCAATTCCTCGAGAAGATGAACAGTATTTTTTAGTTGATTCAATCTTTTCACGAGAACTAAACGGTGTAAAATGTTCATGATGGATAACAACATAATAGATATTGAGAGAATAGAGCTCTTTGCGGATATGGCTGTAGATAGTGTTGATGAGAAAGTAAGAGACATTATCATTGCATTAAGTAAAGCAAGAAGAATATAAAATAGTCTTACAGTGACACTCGCTTTATAAAAAGACGATAACGGAAATATAGCAGCGCAGTGAAAAAGGAAAAATATATAATTGTACGGCTGAATCATTTTACTATTCACTTTTCGACACATCTCATACACGAGGCGCATTTATCTAAAATAAATATCCTTCCATATATGTCTAGTAGTAGCTACGGAATATTTCATAACGCAAGCTTCGATTTTCAATATGTATCGCTTTTCATTTCTCTGGGACAAAGTATAGTGCCACATTGACTTTGAGATGAACGAAATTCGATAATTAGTTTATAATGAAAATGTTTCAAGTGAATGTCCTACGAATAGCAAAATCAATAGTTCGTTTACTTAACATCGTGATCTTAAAAATAACAATTTTTTCTTGTCATATTTGGAAACTGTATTTTTTTTTTTCTTAACACGAGATTGTCATTTTCGTAATATAATACTTTATACGAAAACAAAATCTTTATTGCATGTTATAATTAAATTTAATGAAAGAGTTGATATTTTATTACGAACAAATTTCTAGGAAGTAAGTTTTAATTTAGGAAATGCATCTCTCACAGTGTGAAGAAATATATTTAAAAAAAAACGTGATAATAATATAAGTTTTATATGAGAGAGAGGGGGGATATAATTTTTTAGAGACAAATTGAGATTTGTGCAAACAGGAAAGCAATTTAGAGTATATAGGCAGTATCATTCTTTTTATGCACTTCATTTAAGTGATTAAGTAAATAATATTATGTCATATCAATAAAATACACTCTTAAAATATACGAACAGTTACACTAGAAAACACAAATTTAAGAACGAAACAATTCTATTTAATATCACATATAAAATACTCAGAAAACTATATATAT
>BMAW01013976.1:74088-98891 GCA_019974015.1 Nephila pilipes
TGTGTGTGTGTGTGTAATTTTGCGATTTCATGGTAAAAACAATGTAGAACTATCGGTGACAATTTGCGAGTAAACCAGTAAGCTGGTTTACTGGTATTGCAATCCATACTGAGATTTTATAATGATGGTGGCCCACACATGATAACGAAGTGCAAGTAGCCACTAAAGTCTGATAATGATAACAACCATCGGAATTCTTCTCCGATGGGATCGCCCAACTAGTCGTACGATGGCGCGAGAGCATGCAAACAAATGAAGATTATGTGAGAATGAAAATAGTGTGTAATAACTATGAAAATCAGATAACAAAAAAGTTAAGGCATGGAGGCATTACTTTTCAATCAAGCCCTGTATATAACCAAGCATACAATTGCAAAATTTTATTTTGACCTTGCAGCAGCAGTTGTATTAAAAAGGTTAAAAAATTATTCTCATACGTAATACTTTCTTATTATTAATAAATTTATGTAAAATGCACGAAAAAGTAATTGTTTAACCCTTTTGCTAAAGGAGGGAGAAAAAAGAAGTGCTTCTCTGGGCCCGCGGCTTCTTACCGCAGAGTGCCACTCTTTGCCCAGACGATTTTAGATACTAAGCCTAATTCATGAAAAAGACTCCTCTAAAATCAGCTATTCATTAAAATATTTTGGTATTTACATATCTTATTTAAATGCATTAAACTTATTATATACAAAGAAAAAAGGATTTAATCGAAAATTGAATGTTTTATACATAACATTACATAAAAAATCATACTTTTAAGAAAATGCAAAATATATTTACATATGTTACATAAATTTCAAGATGTAATGATGTACCATTACATGGAATTTATAGATATAAAAGATAAATCTTATTTTGCTGTATGGTATATTTTTAAAAAAAAAAACAATGCATAGTCAAACGTCATATGTCTTACACACATATTCTGACGCTTCACGCAAGATTTTGAGCAAAGGGCACATCTTAGTCCTTTTTTTTCACTTTAATATCTATGTACAGATTTGGATTATTTTCGCTAACATTACTGTCAGATTCATTCATTATTTCGCAAATATCAGTATCAGATAAATAATCTCTTTTAATCATGACTGTCGCTACAAATAAAAACCGACCGAATGAAATGAACAGCTGAGAGATCTGCTACCTAAAGCTCTAACCCCCATAAAGGGACATAAATTATCCTTTGAACTTCTAAGAAGCAAGCAAGAAAGAAAAAAGTAAACTGAAAGCAAGTGAACGCTTTAAATCATGTCATTACATTTAAAGAACCGCTTCCCAATATGTGCTTTTAACAATAACCCCCTCCCCCCCTTCCTCCTGATACCCAGAAGTGAAATCCAAGCCCATATAACCAAGGTCAACATTCAAAATAACCTATCTATATAGATTTCACGGTAATGTAACACCATCTAGTAATATTAAAAAAATCAAATAAAACGTTCTTTTTAAGCGTATCACCATTGATACGCTGGTCTGTAGAAGGCATTCTGGAGCGTATCTATTGTGATACGCTGGGCACAGAAGAGCCACCGTGAGCGTATCAAATGTGATACTCTGGTAGTGAACGGGTTAAACTTGCAAAATTTCTTATAAATAATACCTAATTACCTTCTTCTAGTATAGTTAGATTAAATAATAGAGAGTGACTGCTGCCCGTTTAATTGAATTTGGCTCACGTGAAGAGGCTCTGAAGATGAGAGAATGAAGTACAAGCTCAGATATCGACATCACCGCCTGAAATTAACTATAAACCTTAAGGCTCGTTATCAATAGTCTGTAGCGTTGATCTAGAACAACCACTTAACGAAAACAAAACACTATTTAACCTCCTCAGAATATTATGTGATACCTTAATAAAGACTAAATCAGCATATCCACCACCAAATGGTTGCATTAAATGATCCTGTCGAATCCAAAAGGTATCATTTGATAAAACCGAGATTCAAAGCCATGACCGGACCGACCATAAAGCTACTAGGGCTAAGGAACCTAGAGATATATTCTATATTTAATTCTTATTTAAGATGCTTTCAATATGTTACATTTAGTTCTTTTTCTTTTCAAAAATTAAAAACTTAGTATTGATTTTTTCTTAATCTTTTAAATTGTGTATGTTTACAAATATATATAAAATAGGTTTAGTGGTGCATAATTAGAGTTGAAAGATTAAATAAGTATAATTTCCTTACCTTTAGCTTCTTTATGTGAAGGTAACTTGTTAATTTTGAATTCGCATCGACAAAGAACAACTTTAAACCCAATTCCTTCTGCTAATTTTCGATAATGTGAGGAATCATATTTTTTATAATATGATTCTGGTGTACAGATATCGCTTTTCTGCAAGAAAAAAAAAACTTGAATTTAATTACAAAACATAAAATACAAACTTAGAGAAAAATAATTGCTATCAAAATACTTGAGATATTTGACAGTTGCACAGCTCCTGTTCTTCGCGTATGAAATACAGTCTCGTCTTAGATCTTAATTAAAATTAACTTAATTCAGAATTTAATAAATAATGAGTCAAATTTTTAAGATCAAAATAACTGAAAAACGTATAACAGTCCCAAGAAGAATGATAAGCGAGCTTACCGGAGAACCAAGCATTGATTGATTGTTTATTTAGATATCCGCCTACCTTCGAAGAGTATTTTGTTAAATAATTGAAAGAATAACTGTTTATATGCATTATACTATAAGATATGACTAAAAAAGTAAAATACAATGTAAAATTTGCATAAATTAATAATTTTTGTTATATTTCAGTTCAAAAATACATAAAAATAGTAGTAAAATGGCACTTGTGCAAAACACTAAAACTGAAATTTAAATAAAGATAATTCAATTCTGTAAATTTTATTATGATGCATTGAATCTATTTTAGGATTTGTGCCTCTCTCACATTTATAACCTTGAAAATTAAATATTTATAGGAAGTTGTACTTTAACATACAGAAAAACGTACAAATTTGTGTTAAGTTATGACTTTTATCATCAATAAAAGGCAAAGTAATCGCATTATAACTATAAGATAGGTTCAAGTTCTGAATTCACTTTCATAGAGTATTCCATGAAAGTTTCATAACATTATATACATAATATTTTTCAATACGATGTTTTACGCTGAAGCAAAATATGAAAATCTTGATTTTGAGAAAAAGCTGAAAATACATTTCAAACCAAAAACTTACCTAATTAAATAAACCTTCAACATAAAAAGGCCCCTGATTTGTTAAGTCCACTATCCGTATTACTTAAATAAGTTATCTTTTTCTTCCTGATGGCCTTTAAAACTTTCCTACGCCTACATGTAACAGGTGTTGTACAGCGCTTCAGTTCCCTGATTCGATTGCAATCTAACTTTTTGTATCCCTTTATAGTGAAATTGCCCGGATTTTCAATGTTCAGCTTATTTAAGACTTTTAAGCAACTTTGATATCCTTCTTTAAATTGTATAATTGCATCACATGTACCCAATTTCACAGTTTTCAAACAAACAAAAATTTCCTTTAGTACTCTTTATCATATTACACCATTAAAAGATTCATTTGCATTTTGGGTCTTAGGAAATTCATCTTGCATGTTGGAAGGTATATTGATGGCGATATAACGTAAAATATCAATGGAAAAGAAACATTAAAATTCCATTTCCAGTAGCAGAATGCTACTTCCAGTTCAAAATTTGAAACAGACTATTATTAAAATGCTTATATCTCAAGCCCTAATGCCACTAAGATCCTGTCTTGTTGTAGGGTTAATGCACGATAAATCTATTGAGATTCCAAATTTTCTATTCACTTAGTGTTGAGATTCGGAAGAAGGAGATGCCAGCTCAGGTTTCAACTTCTATATTTGATAAAGGAACATATAAGATACATAGTAGATATATATAACTCTTCGGTACAACAATAATTGTGAAATTAGGTAACAAATAAAGCCTCGTATACAACATATTATGTTTCCTCCAGTTTCACACTCTACGGTTGTGACGTATTTCCTTCAATTTTCAATTCTACAGCCAACTATCAGTCAAATTAGATAGTCAGTAGCTACTAGACTCCAAATGAAGGAATAAATGAGCAAGACAAAATACTTTATTAATCACTAAAGAATAGACAAAGCAGCTCTTTCTCGAATCACACTTAAGTCGCCAATCCTAGATCATGATCTAATAATAAATATCCAGCTTACTAAATCACTCATTCTGATTCAAACACTTCTCGTTAAAAGTATATTTACATCTTAGCACTTTAAATCAAAAGATTAATTACGATGCTTCCAAACTATCTACTAATAACTACCAGCTTGTCGTTACTCTGTATTTTCTCTTGATCACTATCTCCAATGAAATTCGCAGCAGTTCTTATCTTCATCTAATTTACTTAATCACGTTCAATTTTGGTTGGAAGAAATTGTAATTTTATGCAATTCAAATTACAATAAAGTCTCCTGGATTTGTGAAATTGAAAATCGTGATAGCCCGGCGCCACATGGAATTTTTTTTAAAAAAAATCTTTGGTATAAATTGTATGCGAAAAATATTTACTTCAAAGAAACTTTTCCACTTTTGATCATTTGCTATCTCCAACACAGCATCATAATAATCAGATCCTAGAATGAAGTAACAGGCTGCTTCTCCTCCCGGCTGCAATAGATCATAAATGATTTGAAAGCTCTTCGCCTGATCTTTAAACCAATGGAAGCTGAGAATCGATGTTAATTTCGAAATTTGTCCTTTCCATCTTTCAACAGTTGATCTGGAATGAAAAGAAAGGTATCAAAAATGAAAAAAAGAATGAAATACGTTCTATAAACTGAATGTAAATTTAATGAAACACATTGTCTAAAAAGGCATGTATTTAAATAATTTGGTGAGGTCATATATAAAGAATTTGAAAACTGGTATGTCAAGAATTTGAGTTACTTATGCTGAATATCTATATTCAAAATAAAGGCAGCTTTTGAAGTGTTACCTTCATTATTAAACTCTGCAGCCTTCGTAAAATTTAATTAAATATTCAATGAGTTCAAAATTCCAATTGATGCTACGCAAGAGAAAGACAACACAATTTATTAGCTAGCAACAAAACTATGCAAAATCTCTCTATCTCTCTCTCAAATCTGTCTTAATTCCGTTAATCCCAGTTCATATTCTAATAATAAAATCTTAGCTAACCAAAACACTCGTTCTGATTCATACTTTTCTCAATCATGCGAGAGTCGACTCCTATTTTTCTGATCATTGGTCATTTCCAGCTACTATTAATAAAAAAGATTAACTACGATAATTCACTCTAACATACAATATCTTTCAGCTTACAGTTATCATCTGTTCACCTTCTTTCAATTACGAATCTCTATTCCTTATTCAGTTCCATATACTTCTTATCTTCGTCTAATTTATCTAATCACGTTTCTTTTGATTGGCAAGGAGTTGTAATTGTGTGCAATTTAAATCACGTACCGTTGCAAAGTTATTAAAGAGAAAACCACTAAAAGGCCAACATTACAGTTTTTATAATATGTTTTGTTGCTAAGTTGGAGAAATATCAACTTGGCAGAACATTCTAGGCATTTGCTTTGGATGTTGTGTATTTCATAAATCGTAAGCGATAAACGTATCTAATAACCGCTTATTAAATAAATTAGCGAAAAGTTTTTTTTGAAGAAAATGCTTCAAAATCGTTAAAACGGGAAACGAGACATCTATGGGTGCTTCAACTTTCTAACTTAGGAGATTTACTTTTGCTTAAGGTAAGCATTAGTTCTATAACGTGGACTCTACTGCGTTTTTCTCTTTAAATGTGAAATTAAAATGTGAAATGGTGTTGAAAATTAAAAAAATTTTCCAATTTGGTCGATTATCTCTAGAACCATTTTTTTTATGAGACGAACAGATTTTAATGAAATTTAGTGGGTACATAGGGTTGATATGATACAAAAAAAAAATAACCATTCAACAGTTATAATACACACGAATTATCGTGCGTAACACTCATCGGAGTCGCAAGGTATGAAACAGCAGTTGCATGATAGAACAAACAAATTGTGTTATTAGGGGGGGGGGTCCCCTTTTACATATATATTACATCATAACTTGATTTTGAACTGGAAATAAGGGAGTTTATGAGTTTCCTGCTGCAATTCATCCCACTCGTTCAGCAAAGCTTTTTTCAGGTCTAGGATGGTTCTCGGAAGGGGCTTGCAAATTGCAATTGCCCACTCCAGAGTGTTCTAGGCATACTCTATAGGATTGAGGTCTAGACATCTGGCTAGCCAATATATATCCAGGGAATATCCTCCCTTTCCAGAAATTCGTTTACTAGTTGAACTCTATGTGACCTCCCGTTGTCATCCATTAAAAGGAAAGCAGGACCAACTGGATCCCTGAAAAGCGAATATAAGACACCAAGACCTCTTGCCTATACCTCCCAGGAATCGCACTGCTCCTTTAAAAGACATGGAGGTGTGTGTGCGACCATTCAAAATGATGCCTGTCCAGACTTTCAGTCCTCCGCTGTCGTAATATTCGATTTCTTGGACATTGGAGGGCAGGTAACGGGTCCCTGGATCTCTCCATATGAATGTATGGCGAAAATCACTGGTTAGGCGGAACCGGGACCCATCAATGAAGAGAACGGTCACGCATTGATTCATGCTCTAATTTGTATGATCTCTTCAACATTTTAAGCGGACTCTCCTGTTAGCAGAACTGAGCAGAACTCAAACAACAGGTCTTCTTGCAAACAATCTTTCAAAAAGTCTTATTTAAACAGTTACCCTTTAAACTGGGGGTATTGTGGCTGGATACAACTCATGAACGAACTGAGAAGCTGTAGCATCCCAATTACGTCGCTGTAATGGATAAATTGTGATCTTCTCTGGTCATCAAGTCTCTTGGATGACTTTCCCTGGCTTTCTATCGATGGATCCGGTATCCTGAAACTGTTTCCATAAGTTGGACACGACACAGGGCGTTAAATCGAATTTTCTGCAAATCTGGATTTGAGACTGGCCTGCCTCTAGCCTACCAACAATCTTCCACCTCATTCCGTCATCTAAACGTTGGTCGTTACACAGTTTTACTGTTTGAATATCAATTTAAGCGATTTCTGCAAGAAAACACCAAGAAATTCGGCGAACGAAATGCGAATTTTGGCATGCGTGCTTATAAATCCTGTTTTTCGATTAGTTCCGCCCCTATACACGTATACGCTTAGGTATTCATCGTAACGGTTTGTTTCTTTGTTTTGAAGCAGTATTTTTACTTTTCGTTCAACTCTTTTCATGAAATTCAACGAAAAATGCAAATTCTCCTAATTTTGAACACCAGTGTAATACTTAGGGAATTTTTATGAGACGTTGTTCAAATTGGAAATTTTAGTTAATGAAACGTGAGTTTTGTAGATTAGATTATATTTAGTGAAATGTAGTTAAAAGAACTGAGGAAATTCATGTATAAACTGGGAAGCGTTTAAACGTAGATTTGCAGTTTAGTGAGTGATAAAAATAGTTACTGAAGTTATCGAATGAAGCATCTGTATCAAACCTATGTTGAGTAAGAAGCCTTAGTAGAGAATCAGACAAAAACTACTTAATGATGTAGCGGCCCTTCTCGAATCACTTGCAATCTTCTCACCTTGTCATGGGGTGGGATGTTAGTTAAACCTTCTTCTAACATGCGTACAGATTTGCAAAATGCGAGTGCGTGTACTCCTGTGGAGAGGATATTTATACACATGCAACCACCGGAAAAACTTAGAAGAGAAAATGGAGTATTTGCGCTGGTGATCCAACTACTGCCCTGCGCCAACTATCCGACGCTGATATCAATCTTGATATCCTAAGGATTTCGTACTCGCTGGCGACGGTTGGCGGCCTGTTGAGTTCATCCTGGATGAGTAAAAGACATCTCGAACTAGAGTAGATTCATCATGCTCACTAGGGAACCAAAGGAACCAAAGTTCTCTGTGGCCATTTTTCGGATGCTTGAATCTTGTTTGCACTGGAGTCTATAAGGTCACTTTCTAGTTGTTGTTTATCACTGGGTTCCATTCTAACTTGATAACATTCCGATGCGAGCTGTACGCTTTCAACTATTCATTAGCAATTATTTTTGTAAATATTTAAACTAATTTCCTTTCTAATTTTTGTTTCATTTGAACGAGTGATATCTCATACACAATATTAAATTGAATGACAGATAAATGCTGATGTTTTAAAATGTTTAATCGTCCTTGATCATTAGCAACTATTGATTTGAGTCATTTGAAGCATGCCTTATGCTTATGTATCATTACTCTTTCAGACTGAAGGACTGAAAACCAATTGGTTCGGATATAAAGATTAATTTATTATTTGAATGTTTAAGCAGACTCGTATAGGGTCTTCATTACTACAACTAAAGGAAGTTTAGTGTAAAATTTGATTATTCTTAATTTTGAATAAAATAACTTGATTATCATCCTTATATGACCTTACACGACCCTGTATTCATCTGAGTTTATTAGTGACTCTTATATACTGAGAATGGAAAGAGAAGGTTATAATAACGGGACATTTAAATTTCATAATTTATTTAGTGTTTTTCCGTTGTAACGATACTATATATTCCAAAGCCAAATAGGCACATTTTTTGCTTGTGTGTTTGTTTAAATGGTTCTTGGATTTCATAGAATTATTTCCAGTTTCTTCCCCAAAATATAAACAATAAAAACAGCAATTTCGTGAAAGCAAAAGCTTTTCTAACATCTTATTTTACAGTTATGTAAAACACATAAGTTTTTGAGACATTTAACTGTAGAAATTATTTAGAATCAAATAGCAGGCATAAAATTTATAATGGCATCAAACATTCAAGGAAATTTTTTTCTTTCGAATTATGCAATCACAAATGAAATCTATTAAGTAGGAATCCAAATGTAAATGGGCAGTCCATCTATGTTGTACATTCCACCTTGCTGCACTATCCCACAAACGTTCAACAAATTGTGTGTAACATTGAGTGTTCCAGATTCACTAAATGCTAACAACGGTTTCCGTATCCAGCAGCTGTTGATGCAAATTCTCCAAATCACAAATAAATAAATCCCACAATGTAAGGAAACTAAACTAAATTAACGATTTTAAACGAATACATAAATCTTCCAGAAAAGTACAAGTACTACAGAGTCATTTTAGGAATCGTAAATCTTAACTAATTTATAGAAATCCTAAATTTTGATAATCATTGCAGAAAAATACCATTTTAGTGGATATATTTATTGATTATTAACGTCATTCTAAGAAGCAACAGCAGGGCTATTGACGATGACCCTCCATCAAGTGAAGGGGACGCTATATGAGTTGGTACCTCCCCTTACAAACTTTCATGCTATGTCAACGGGAAGACTTCGAGCCTCGACAGATAGAACGTGAATCCAAGTATACGGTCGGTCGTTAGTTTTATCAGGACTGGAACACATGACTCGACGCAAAGAGTAACAACCACTAATGTCACCAGTTAGCTAATACTGCATCGTTGTTTTAACTGAAGAGTTAAAAATTGTGATTTAAGCAAAGAGCTACTGTCAGGAATACGGCTATCGATAGGAAAGAAGTCGAGCCAAACTGGTCGACTTTCGACTGTCGTTCCGAAAAAGTTCGCCAAGACAAGAAAAAGAAGCATTTAATTAGGCATAAAATTATGTGGATTAGTATTCATGAAAAGTTAAAGCCACAGTATTATCTGATGTACAGTATATATAGTTATTATCGCGAACCATGTATTAAAATCGCATCCTCTTACTCTAAGTATGCATAATAACAATCTCCTTACTCAAATACCTGTAAAATATAGTGCGACTTAAATTCTCTAATATATTAGAGTTATTTATAATTGTTATCATTCAGGATACTGAATATAATTTATTTTCTAATTATACCACACAGTCTGTGAAAAAAGCACTTGTGTAATTTTAATTAATTTCTGTTACTTTAACTATTATTTAAGCAACTGTTACATACATAGTTTTTACTTTCTTTGAGTGTATGAACAACTTAAAATTTTTAATATTGTGAGTTTCAATTAAGACATACTCATCCTCGAAGTTGGCAGTATGATATTCAATCTTTGGATGATAATTCCTAGTAGTAGCAGCCTTTATCATACTGGGTAGATAATCCATTGCTATCATTTTCTTTAGATTAGGAAATATAGGTAAAATCCATTTAACGGTAACGTTCCCAGGCCCACATCCAACGTCCATGACCAAATCATCCTTTCCATTATTCCAACCAAGCTCCTTCAGCGTCACCGTTAGGAAGTGGATAACACTATCAAGTGGTTGAGCTTTCTCATATAAGTCTACCTCCAAATACATCTGTATATTGTAAGAAAATTAATCATAAACACGTTAATAATATGTGAAAACAGACAACATTTTGAAAAATTCTGTGATTTCACTTCAGCATTTAATATTTAACATTGTCGTTTCAACTAAACAATAGAATCACACTCATGTGCTTTAGATATATTTAATGTTTATAATTGTTTGAAAAACTATTTTTAGTAAAACTATACGTTCACAATTTTAAATCAATTATACGGTATTTTAAAAATACGCAACGCCCATTCAAAAATATTTGTGATTGCTGAACGGGATTGATTTTATTTGAGAACTTAATCATTTTATATCATCAAACATATACTTTGAAAGTAATGTAATTTTTACTATATTCGCTCTAATTTTTTTACCCAAAACAGTTGACCGTCAATTATGAATAGTTTTCAGTATTTCTACATTTTCAATAAAAGTATCCCTTATACTACAAGACTGAAAAACTTTGAAGTTTAATAAAAAATTAATTAACCTACCGTCCCGAAAGCAGTCAAAGAAAAATTCATAAAATGCATTTTCCTCATACTCCATGTACATAGGAAAAATAATTCGTGATAAAAACCAACGATTTTAAAAACAACTTTTTTATATGGTGGCAGAGATTATTAAAGAAAATTATCGAAATATTAGTAAAACTGGTCAAAAATATCTAAATATTGCATTATATTAAGTAGGTTAAATTAATGATAGAAAATTTGATGACCCACTGATTTACACACAGACAGACATACACCAAGTGAAATACATAAAAACGTTAAATCAAACTAAAATTAATTAATTCATCCGGTAAATTAAATGGTTGAAATGCAGTTTAACCCACCCACCCTTGTCGACAAGAATAATTTGGTGGTATTTTGCCAAATGGGGCTATCCTGGTCCGTTTTACATACTTAACGTTGAGCCAAAAACAAATCGCAAAGTTTGGTGCCAATTTCTTATAATCGTGCCAAGTGGTTGGGCTAAACTGCATTATTAAAGAAAATATTAGTTAAAACTTGTCGTAAATGTCTAAATATTGCAATGTTAGGCGAGTGAGAACGATTCCCAAAGTTTCAGAGCTCTAACTTGATGGGAAGTTGGTTAAATTAACGACTGAAAATTTGATGACACACACACCAAATGAAATACATAAAAACGTTTTAAAATATAAGCTCTCTTAAAAATCAATTGCTCATTTATCAACTATACCTAAAACTAATTTCTCCCTACGTGTCCCATATGGGGGGCAGCAGCTATCAGAAATATTAACATTAGGCATGATCTAAAATCAAGCTTTGAAACTTAGAGTGAAACACCTCAACGTTTATCCCTCATCTCATCTCCTATAAGGAATTGAAAATAAACTCCATGATTAAATTTATGAAAATTCTTTTTTCCTCATTCTAGAGAATAGGTAGCCGTAGCAACCCTCAATAAGTTTACAAAAAAAAAGTGTCTTTACAATTATTTTCTGAAGAAAGTTATGCACCCTGAAAAGTATGGAAGCTAACGCGATCTCTGACATTTCAATGTCTTAAGAAACTTTGTACTTGGATGTGATATAATACTATTAAATAATTAAATATTACTTGAAATTTCTATTTTCTGTTGAATAGTTTGTGCGATTTAATTTATTCGAGTTATTCGTCATATTGGAGAAGAATCGGTTAGATTTCTAAAAGTCTGCTAAATTCATTCGGATAACGCATAAATACTGCTTGATTAAATTTAATTCATTTTCCCCCTCCTCATCTCTTTCACATAATGGTTTAGTGTCATATCACCCATTGGTGAAAATTATCGATAACCGCTGCAAGAGCGGGTACGATTTACCGTTCGTATTCTATCGAGGTCCTTTTCCATATACTACCCGTAACAACAAGAGTAAACTATAGGCCTATAGGGAACTTTTCTTGTGGATCTAACATATCACTACTTCACAACTTATGTCGAGTGCGGATGGGAGAAAAAATTACTAAATTATTTCTTAAAATTTTGAACCATATCTGCTGCCATCCCTCCCCCGATTGTTCGCCTTAACACCTCCCACCAACCATCTTGCAAATTTCTCAGCTTTTAAAATGAAATAATTTGTTTAAATTAAGTTAGCCCCTATTATTATTAACTTTTTAAATTACTTTCTTATTTTATTAAAGAATTTTTATAATAATTTGTTTGGTAGGATAGCTCTAAAATCGAAAAGCTAGGAAGGATACAGAGTTTCAATAAAATTATATGCACCCGTATCCTGGTATCCTCGTCTAGAACTTTTAAACTTTTTATTTTTTTTCTCACTTGCTAATCTTCACCTCTTTCTCTCTTATTATTTCCATGCAACCCTTTTTTTTAATTGTAAAAATAAGAAAATGGCACAACAATCATAGGAATTTGGTTTGAAAAAAGGGAGAATAAAGTCTTATTTAAAATGGAATGCAAATATATATATATATATATAATTAAATGCATTCAAGCTTAATTGCTCAATTAGTAGTAAATTGTATGGATGAGAATTTTCGAAGCAATAAATTTTTTAGTAAAGCAGTAAAAATTGGCACTTATGTGCAAACTAATGATGATACATTATGGTACATGAAATAATCTCGATTCTTTACGAGCGACAATTACCAGACACTGAAGGTTGTACTTGAGATGAAATCATTAAGATCAACAAGAGCGAGACCATACACTGACGCCATCAGTGGAGGTTTCGCTTCCTGGTACACACATACTCACACTAATGGGAATGTTCGAAAATCGATGGGCATTGAGCTAAGTCAAAACGAACCGAATATCATCAACATTAATATTTATTTGATGAACACAATTCCTATATTTTTTTTTAATTTTTTTTTTCTCAAACTTAAAAAGTCCTTAAAATTTTAATTTCTTGGCAAGTGTAAATTCCATCGTGCTGTGTCATAATTGCAAAGCATAACCGAATTTTAAAATCCGAAACAGTACAGAGCCTCATTAAAATTATTTCCGCCCTTCACGTGCAATTCTCACCATGTGAACTCTGAACCTTCATTTAATTTTTTTTACACTTTACACTTCTTGTAATTTGTAAATAAGTCAAATTTAGAGCCACGATCTTAGAAATTCGTTTCGGGAAGAAAAGAAAAAAAAAAAGAAGGATTCTTTTACTTAAAAATGAAAGCAAAAATATACAAATTTAATTTCTTTTTAAGTGTATATAATCTTAAATGCTAAATAAGTCAAATACAGTAATGCGAACAAAATATATTTAATATATTACAAATATATTTCATTAATCTAAACAAGATTTGTTCTTAATTTGCACAGGTTTTCTAATATCAAGAAAAGAATATTCAATGTATTGATTTAAAAAAAAAAATTAAATTATTCTATTTAGTTTTTTTTTTTTTAAATTAGAATTTTTCAACAAACTATAAATACTTTTTATGTAACATTTGTTAAAAAATACTGATTAAATGTTCAAACACATTTTTTGCTGTAACAGAACATATATATAACGTTGTTTAGATACATTTGATGGGTGAAAACTCTCAAAAGATTGATGGGGTTTTTAATAATTATTCTAATTAAAAAAGCTTAAAATAGAATAGAAGAAATAGAATTCTTGAAATGAAAACTCACAGAAATTAATAAGTACTTTGAAACAAATAAAAGTATTCTGTGTTTTTAAAAAAAAAAATATGTAACTATGTTCTTCATTTAAAAATAAGAGTATAACTACAATTAATACAGTAATGATTCATAACATAACTCTCGCGATCTCCTAATTAATAATAAATTTTGTTAGAAAATTAAGGACTTTTAAATCCCCTATCCATGCAATTAAATTAATAAGTAGGTAATAAAGTTATTAATGTTAAATTGTAATAATTTATGGTAATTTCTCACATGAAATTCTATGTTGTTTTTCTAAATTTGTAGAAATATATAAAAATTTAGAATAGCATAATTACAAAATTAATAAACTGAGTACAAATACATTACCATAACCCAGATCCCTTGTTGTCATCCAGCTCGTTTATTAACTTATTTATTAAACGTAAAGCCTATTTCCTTTCTTTGTGCCTTTTTCAAAAACACTTCATCCGTGTTTTAACGAAAATACAGAGGATTGTCAGATAAAGCAGTGTAATTGAAATCGTAGATCTACTATCATATCTTAGTCTCGAAACCATTCAGACGATAATGCATTCAAAAAGGAAATATCGAGTAAAGTAAATGTAATGTAATCCTCAGTTATTCAAACACCAGCTGACACTACTGAAATAAAATGACCTTGTTTGAAAAAATACTAACAACTACCATATTTCTAAGAGGAACAGATACAGAAGATAATTTCGACGACGAGGTTTTGATAATAGTAAGGTTTATTGACATTTCTGAAATCTTTTAGAGGTGATAGAAAAAATAAATGGGCTTAAAATGTCACAAGTATTTCTCCTTATGTGGTTATAGATATATAATCACAAATATTTGTGACATTTTAACACACACATTATATATATATATATATATATATATATATATATATATATATATATATGCATCCACACACACGAGAAAAATTTATTCATGTTTCAGCAATCTCAAGAAAATTAACATAGTTAAAAAAATGCCACATGTATATCTTTCTGAGATGTCACAAATCACACAATAACAATTACTTAAAAAACAAAAAAACTATTATATAAGCATTTGAAGTTGACATTAATGATTTTTCGTCAAGATAACATTATATTTTGAGCTGAAAATGACTATAAAAAATGATTGAATGCATTTGTCTCAAAACTTGTCCTTTGCTTTACTTTGATGATCTTATTAAACATGTGCCCCAAATTTTATTGTAAATAGGTTTACTGTTCCAGAGATAACACGTGTTTTAGGCATAAGTTATAGTAAAAATTTCATTCTTCAAGAATATGTTTAATAAGTATATTTATATTTTTAATTAAAAGTTATTAAAAACAATTTTATATATATTTATTATTTCTTCTGCTCAATAGCGATGTTCCCTTTGTTTTTACATGGCCCTAAGCTTCCTTCTGGAAGTTTTTGTTGATGGCAGTGAGAGGTGTTTTACATCTTTAATACTCACTCGATGATTTTTTCAAAAATTAACAAGAAATGTTTTATAGTGACAAATGGTAGAATTAGGCTTAAAATGTCATATATGTCATATATATACATACATACCCATTGCTATTGTGTCATGCAGATATGCAAATGATTATAAATGTGGTGTAAATGCGCATTGCGTAATGTCACCAGATAGAATTGAACTTCATTCTCCTTGGATTATAAAACAAATAAGCAGAGCTAGTTTGCGTGTGTTTAATCCGTTGCAGAGAGACCCTTTTTAACTAGAGATGCCATTACTCGGCCATTAGAGACAAAATGAGCTGTATCAGAGTCCGAGATCGGAAAAATCATAAGGATGATGGAAACCAGGTGGTCAGCTCGGCGAACAGACCAACTGGTTTCCCGGTTCTTACTTTATTGTGAGGAGGTATTGGGACCAGTGGATAAGATAGAGGTCTATTCACGCGTAGACCAGACTCATAATGCCCTCTACCTAGAAATAGTCGAGATCACCGTCACATCATACGACATGCACGCATTGCTCCAAATGCCTAATCGTCTACCATCCATACAAAGGCAGCACCTTCACTATGGGCCTTTGTGTTAGTCCGTACCATAGCAAGTTGCTTAGTTGAAGAACAGTTTCTATCATGGCACCCATTACGTGTACTGCTATTGATATCCACTCACCTGCGCCTCTGTTACAAGCGGTGTCACTCTCGAAGGGATTGGACTGCAAGCGTATTGAATCAGGTCGTCTTTAATGACGAATTCAGATTCAAATTGGGCAGTGGACACAATCGTGCACGTGTGTTGAGGTTCCGTGGTGTACGTCTCAATCTTGCCTTCGCTATACAGCGACACATTGCTCAAACATCTATTATGATGGAATGGGATACCGTCGAATATGACGAACGGTGACCCTTAATATTGATACACGTCACTATGACAGCCCAGAGATACGTCCGTAACATTCTTCAACCACATATGTTGCCATTCATGGCAGGGCTCCCAGGAGCCATTTTTCAGCAGGACAGTATTCGCCCCCACACAGCAATGTTTCATAGAACTGCCTCAGCTACATTTCGACCCTTCTTTGACCTACACGATCTAGATTTGTCACAAAATGAGAATATCAGGAATAATTTAGTTTGATAAGATGGCCAGCCTACAAATTTAGTCGAATTAAAGTTGCGTTTACATCATCTGTGGAAGGAGATGTCATAGTACATCATACAGGACTTTCTTCAGGATATATATATATATATATATATACTAGCTGATACCAGCCCGCTTCGCTGGGAAAACGATAATATTATAGTTTGGAACCTAAACGTAAAATATCAAGAAAACTTTCAATTTTTAAACGATAATGAAAATCTAAATTTAAAATTTTAGGAAATTGATTGTCTATAATAATGGTTATCCAGAACTTTTTAGTGGTATTTCGCTTATATAACACACACACACACACACACACATATATATATATATATATATATATATATATATATATATATACAGAGAGAGAGAGAGAGAGATTTTCTAGCGTGTGCTCTACTCCGCAAAAAGTCGCCATTTTAGTATTTTTCAAAATACCACTACGTTTTGGAGCTAAATTATACTTTCACCAACCGTGGGGTTCCACACTGATTTATTTCTATCGCTAAATATGTACGTTTCCTATTTTCGACATGCACGGAATTTCACATAAAGAGCCCCTTCGCCAAAATCTTGCCAATCCTCCATCAGCGCTTCAATATTTAATTATTTAGTATTTTTCCATTTCGCACATGGAAATCTCACCTATTAAACTTAATTGGTGTTAATACACAGTATACTTTAAAATAAATATATTCCGTTTGGCGTCGGTCATGTCACTTTTGGCGATAAAGTCGGCAAAAATAACATAACCGATGGATAAGAGTAGATTAACGGATGAAGATTACATTTTGGATAGGACTTCCGTAAACTCCGTTCTTAATGAGCGTCTACATCGCAAAATGAGTAACTATACTAAATTTCAAGTCAATCGGCTGAATAGTCTTTGAGATTTCGTGATGAGTCAGTCAGTGGTATTTCGCTTTATATATAATATATATATATATATATATATATACCGCATTTTATCACCAATATTCAGTCTTTCAGTCTATCCTGAAATGCATTGAACGTATTTAAGAACTACTAATTTGTATCCACCTTTTTTTTAATTACCTAAACATCAAAGGTATCGGTAATGACATCGATAAGATTTCACTATGATGCAAGTATGCAAAGGAAGACGATTTATCCGTAGGAGATAACGGAAATAGCAGCGGCCAGAACATTTGATACGGATGAAACAAATAAATGTTTAACATAAGCATCGTGATATGATTTTTGTTTGTAAATCTTCAACAAAGTATTTCTCTGGGCCAAAGAAAGGAAGATATCCTGAAATAAATGATAGTGTTGCATAATTTGTACTGGACGGTCAATATAAATCATCGTCAGTTACGTTAGAAATGCTGCAATGCAAGGCAAAAGAAGCCATTCGTAAATTTAGGATCTTGAATTTTAAAGCACCAAGAGGTTGGTGTGAAAACTGTATGAGAAAGGAAGGATTTTCTTTGAGACGGAGAACTTCAATCTTCCAAAACTTCCTGCAGATTTCGAAGATAACCTCGTGTAATTTAAATGCCGTTTTATCGGTTTTTGAATAAAATTTGTGTATTACTTCAACAACACTGAAAACGCGGTTGAAACCTACCTGTACTTTGATACGCCAACGAATGTTGCTGTAAATTCAAAGGGTGAGAAGGAGGTGAAAATCTTGATTACAGGATACGAAAAGCAACGTAGTACTACAATGTTCTGTTTTACTGCAGACGATCATAATTCTTCTCCGTATTTGTTTCTTAACAGGAAATTAGTGCCCCCAAAAGAAAATTTCCCCCAAATCGTAATCTTACATGTTCATGACCGCCTCATGACTCTTACATGCTCTTACATGGATGACCGCCGATTCCTGATATCTAAGTTAAAAATTGGTTTGCGTATTATTATGGCTTACAAATTATTGATGAATATTATTTTTGTATGGAAAATTCATTATTATGAAAGTATAGCATTTTTATTGTATAGATGTGCTTACGATTTGTTCTTTGAAAGCTGCATTGTTGAATTTTATTTTAAACTCCTTCCCTTAGAAGAAAGTGTATTCCAATTAATACTAAAATAAAATGTAAAACAAATCGACTGAATGAAGTCGCACTGCTTATAAAAAGGAGCAACATGAAAAGAATAAAATGGAAAATTATGGAAAGGGCCATGACGTTTACTTTATCCTTACATGTACTAAATTTGATGTCTATGAGTTTTTAAAGGTTAGTCAACTTTTATTTTAGTAATTTTCAAAGCCTGTAGTTCTCAATCTGTTGTCCGTGAAACGCTGGTGTTTCAACAAGTCACTTCAAGTATTTGAAGAAATAATGAATCACACTGTTCCATTCTGCTACAAGCCACGTCACTGAGCTGAGGAAACGAGACGGTTGCTGAAGTGAAGAAGAGACCGGAGCGAAAAACAAAAACATTACGGACTCAACTTTCGAACTCATTTGTCGCGTATACTTTCTGTGCGCGATGTAACTGTAATCGAATTTATGTATCAAATATAATATCTGTAAATAATCTCTAGCCAAAATAATTGAGATATTTCTTGGAAGAGATAATGTTGTTAGACTAGCCAAAGCGAAGACAGACAATAGAATTTTTCTCCGACTAATACAGAGATTATTCCCTCTCGAGATCTCTCAGTCTGAAGATGTTCCACTTCCAAGAGGAGACCTACTTTACAAGCAAAAGTGTCAAAGGCAATCCGCCTCCCCTGATGCTTGACCGGAGCGACCAATCCAGGATGCTGTTTCTGCTTCTTTGATTGTGACCAGGACTGGGCGAGTGTTAAGCCCCCTCAAAGACTTGACTTGTGATTGAGCTCCTCAAAGTTTCGGATCTCAATGGTGGGAGAGTGTTCCATTCTGCTACAAGCCACGCCACTGAGCTGAGGAAAGAGATGGTTGCTGAAGTGAAGAGGAGATCGGAGCAAAAAACAAAAACATTATGGACTGAACTTTCGAACACATCTGTCGTGTATATTTTCTATTCATGATATAACTGTTTTCGAATTTATGTATCAAATGTCATTCCTGTAAATAATTTTATTTTAGTATATTATTCGGCAGAAACTGATCTGGATGTACTTCTTTCAAGTAGTCACTGTCTAGAATTGCTAGAATTATTCAAATTGCCATTAAGAATTTTGAGGCGAAACTGCAGATTAATTCATCCCGCCTTTTGGATTCGAAAGCGAGGTGAACGTTTAACCTCTGTTTATTTTCGTACATAGAATAGATTATATTTTACTCAAACGTTTAAATATCTTCTCGCAAGAAAAATCAATACAATGTAAAATAATTTTGTATTGAATTACAGTCACTAAATGCGACTGACAGTTATATTTTGATTAGTTTTAAAAGTGGTGTCATAAACTTAATACTTAATTAATTGCTGGGGGAAATTTCGTTGCATACGAGATAAAGCAGTATAGAAAAAAAAAGGCAAGGGCCCTAACAAGTTACGTAACAGGGATTGTCAGTGGAGCAGTTCATTCACTGAGATCGGGGAAGGCTTTAAATTGGTCGTCGGAATGAAACTTTTGGACGTAGGGGAACGTAAAATGGGCTTGACATGAAAAAGTTGGTATAAGAAAGGCAGTATATCGAATTGTCGAAGGGACAATATTAACGATTCTGATCGTCGAATTACCATTGCTGCGAACTTTCATCAACAAATAAATCTCTCCCCCTCCACACCTTCAGTAAACCAATTAACTTCCAATTTTACAGAATTACATATTGGCTTACTAGTGAAATGCATAATAGAATTGAAAACCGTGCAAAAAGGCATAAAAATTGTGAAATCATCTAGAAATGTCAATTGCTTATATGATGAAGAAGACAAAATTCGCATTTAACTGGAAGGGAAATACAGATTGCCCAACTTTTCTCTGCGTTATAATCAAAAAAACATGTCAATAAAGCGATGGTGCCCATAATTAAAGCGTTATTTTTCAGCTGAACACAAAAACACCTGATTACAAAATACAGAATCTTCAAAAATGTTTTGGGAGTACAAAATAAGCAAAATAAAAATCACACAAATCTGAGTAAGTGATAAAGCGGAACTTTCGTCTCATAAAACTGTTTAGCAGTATTGAAATTAAAGCCACTTATGATAACATAGTCTGCAACTTTGTCTGCTTAGGAGAAATAGTGATGATTCGCAGAATGAGAATAAATGACTTGTAAAGACGGCATTTTTTCAAGCTTTCATTTAACTAGCTATATTCACATGACTGTATGTTTTTCCAGTTGAAAATTTGTACTCGAATCTTAACCCACTTCCTATCATTCGACCGAGCTGAAATTTTACATGCACGCATAACTCAGTTGACAATCCAATATTAAGGTGTGCTCAGGAAATGACGATCTTGAGGACGGACGGACGGGCCTTGCACTTAACAATGTCTAATTCAGTTGCAATTTTGTACACAAGTATAGATCCAGTAATTACTTTTTAATATTAAATTTCCGGGATAAAAAAGGAAATAAATATAAGGAAAAACATTTTAAAAATTATTTTTAAGGAAAAAGAATACATAATTTATAAGTGCTTGGAGCCTTAATACCTCTTTTAATATCATATATAAGTAAATAACTATAAGGTACTTAATTTTTATCAATAATCACCTAAGTACCTTATTTAAGCACCTCAAGATTTTATAAATCATGTATTATTTTACATTTAAAAAGTATCTTTATATCTTTTAGTCCATTTTCAATAAAAGCTTGATTTCAATTAATTTTTTAGTTATATTTATTATTTTATAGGAGTAACATTTTGAAGTAAGAAAATACCAACTTCAAGCCCATAATGCCCCGAAAAAAACTGTTTAATTTTCTTCTTTCTTTAATAATTTAGTTATTCTTGCTATAAATATCATTTCTTTTACATTACGCCTTCGATTTCAAAAACCGGTTAGCCATCTTACCTTTAAAGCGTATACGTTTCGCACGTCAAATATGAACTGACGTATTTATGTCTTTTAGCGAAAAGTATTCATTTGTTTTATCTTTTTAATCATAGCAGAAACAATTGCAGCATTTCTTAAAAAGTAACTTTGAAGAAAATGTTAGCAGAAATATAGTCGATAATTTACAATTGTCCAATAAATTCATCGTTTGATATTTAGCTATCTGTAACCTAATTTATGAGTGTAATTTGTATTTACGCAAACTGAAAGTTAAATTAATATTATCTTTTAATTCGTTCTTAAAAGCGGGAAAAAAGTCAATTTATTTTAATTTTGACCTAATTTACTATTTCTTATTACGTCATCTTCACATAACGTCTGTTCTATAGAAATGTAAATCTAAAAAACTAAATTGCTATAAAGTGTAATTGTCAATCTGCTTTCATATTCTATGTATGTTCAAATATGAAAATCTGATAATTGTTTTCGAATAATTTCAGTGAGGCAAAGGATAAAGCTCTTTAATTCATGAATACTTTTTATTTGTAACTGTTTCAGAAGTTACTTCAGCTTGATTAATTCAGTGTTTTTGCAGCTGTATGCTTCCTTCAGACATCCGCTGCAACTTCAAAAAATACTATGTATTTCTAATGGATTTTTTGCAGGTGGCGGAAATATTTGTAACAAGTACGTTTTGGATAGGTTATAGTGTTTCGTCCATCGCCAAACGTGAACTGTAAGTTGCCAAATGGGCGATAATTGCACTATGTAGCGGCTATGGACGATATGAGTTTATAGAATTATCTTGTTTTTTTATCATTATTGTGCTCCTTGTAATGTAAACCTAAATGTCAGAAGGGAGCTCTCACTAATTTTTGAAAACGTGCAAGAGAAAATGATGTAAAATACTTTGTAAATGGTTGAAATCTTAATAATATTTATTTATTTTCAAATTGACAAGGAATCGCATTTATTTTGAATTTATTATCAACTTCTTGCAATGTTGTAATGTTTCTCTTAGATATAATTCAGTATGAGAACAAACATGAAGACAAAGACAAAACCCACAATATGGGGTCGGTAACCGTTACTCATGTTGCGATATCAAAATAGCACAAACTCATTGCATTGAGTCATTATTTCCTTGTCCTAAGTACTTGCAATATCATCTGTGAAAAAGATAACAATTTTAATTCAAAACATCCTAGCTTATTTATCAAATTCCAAAATTGTAATCCCGCTAAATATTATCTTAAATTCTAATACTACGTAGATTGTTTTTCTCTTTCGTTCGCTCTTTCGTAATAAATCGGATTTAGTACCGTGAATAAGAGGCAGGTGATCTAACTTTTGCTTTAGGTTCAATTCCGTACTTAACTTTTCATCCTCTTTGCAATCTACATGCCTCCCATTTTCGAATTAATTAAAAACTTTTCTTTTAAATTTCTTTTCTTCAAATTATTCAGTTACGGTCTGAGACATTCTAATTAATTTCAGAAGACTGAGTTTGCTTGAAGCGTGTGATTTAATTTACCAAATTTTGAAAAATTTTAGAAAAATAAATGCTTGGATATGGATTTTTAAGAAAATTTTTTAGGTAATTCCATCAAAAGCCTGTCGATCTAAACAACAAGGAAATTATACGTTTTACGAAATGAATATTTGTCAATATTTTTAACAAAAAAAGAAGAAGAAAAAGATAAATTAGTGAATTTTATGCGAAATTTTAACAGTTTAACTGTTATCGAATTTAGTTTTTGTTTTTCTTACGAAAAAAATATTATACTGGTCGAATACTAGTAAATAAAAAACAGGCCTTCGTAAATCTAATAAAAAAAAAGAAAATTAGATTAACTGGAATCCATCTAAAATTGTAAAATTAATTGCATTTAATATAACTTTTCAAAACTAAATGAATTATTGCAAAAGGATAAATTATTGATGCCCATTTAAATGACAAAATTTTCAAAAACAAGGTTTCGGTATGAGAAGGCTTAAATTCACCTTACGAGAATTTTATGAAATTTTTATGTTATATAAACTAACCACAAATTACATATTATAGCTACGTAAAAGAAAGTGAATAAAATATTTAAAGCTGCTCTAAGTATCATTAAAAAGTAATATAATTTTTAAGGTGTAATTAATAAGGGAAGACAAGCAAATGATTTGTCCTATGTAGGGCATTTATAATTAAATTGAAAGTTTGGCCGTTGTGCAATTGTCCGCAACTTTGATCGTATCGCTCCAAAATTGTTAGGTTGTTTTGCTGAAATTTGGAGGTAGCTAAAAACATATTCCAAGCGAAAATATTTTTTTCCACAATTATTTTTCGTGATATTTTACGATCCCCCATCGAAACCCTCTGATCCTTTTTCAGCGTTTTCTAGTATATGGGACAATTTTTTTAAGACAATTTCTGTTCGAAAAAGTATGCTTTCATGAAAGTTAATTGTTATTGTCAACTACGTCCCATTTATTTGTCTGAAGTTTAATGCAAAATATATGGTTAAAAAGCAAAAGTAAGGTTAAGAGTTAAGTTATGAGAAAAAATGAAGCGACTAAGTTATTAGCTTAGAGAAAACAAAAGAATGTGAAACGAAATTTATAAAGCAGAAATTGATATCAGATGTAAGTAGTAAAGAGTATGTATTGCATTCTGTGTGCCTACAACACTATATTAATGAGAGGAAGAAGTTAAAAATTTAAAACTTATACAAGAAACTTTCAAAAAAAATTGTACACTTATAATTTAAGTATACATCCGCGGAAGAACATATACTAAGCTGCAATAGAATTATGTAGCTAAATGCAACGTTTGATGGCACAACACTATTGGATGGTCTGCGAAACTTTCAATCTTGGCACAAGCACGAAACACACTTTCACTTAACCGACACGGGTTTCTTTGCTTGCAACACATCCTCCGCTATCCATTACACCTCTACCATATTAAAAAATAATTCGAGATAAAAACCAACGTTTTTAAAAACAACGTTTTTATATAGTGGCAAAGTTTATTAAGAAAAATTATTGAAATATTAGTAAAAACTGGTCGCAAATATCTAAATATTGCATTGTTAGGCAAGTAAGAACGGTTCCCGAAATTTCAGAGCTCTAGCTTGATGGGAAGTTGGTTAATTTAACGATAGAAAATTGGATGACACACTGATACACACACACAGAAAAACACACCAAGTGAAATACATAAAAACGTTAAAAGTAACTAAAATTAATTAATTCATCCGGTAAATTAAATGGTTGGAATGCAGTTTAACCCAATCACTCTTGGC
>BMAW01013976.1:112108-129576 GCA_019974015.1 Nephila pilipes
ATCATTTAATTAATAATAATTTAATAATAATAATCATTTAATTAATAATAATTTAATAATATATTGCGATTAAGTTAAGCAGAAGTATCTTTATTCTATTTTACAATATTACTCTTGATTACATGAAATGTTTCTCTTACCTCTGTAGCAGTTGAAATTTATCTCACAAGAAAATCTAAAAATGTTTTGCGCTTTAAAATAGCCATTTTGTTCTAAGTTATGAAGGTATTTCTGATGTATTCTCTCTTTTAATACAACTGTACTTTTTACAAAATTCTCATTGCTTTAATTTCTTCAAATACTTATTTGCAGCCATTAAGAACTATGCGTTTATCAATAGAATGGTTACTTTCTCTTAATAGTATTAAAATAATTTTTAAAATATGATTTGTCTAAAGTAATATAATTTATCTAAAATAAAATCTGTCTACTTCTATATATTTTTGCTTACTTCTAATAATTCAAATTACTTCAAAAAAAATCTATAATTTAAAATTCCAAAACAATTAATTGATAAAATTTTCCAGATATATCCAATTACTTATAGTGTAATGTTGGATTGCTTTAAAAATATTATATTGTAAATTATAGTGAAATAATTCGATATAAAAACCAACGTTTTTAAAAGCAACGTTTTTATATGGTGGCAAAGTTTATTAGAGAAAATTATTGAAATATTAGTTAATACTGTTAGTTATTTTATCTTTAAAATTTACTTAAAAAGAGACATTTGTGAGCGTATTAAAAAATTCATAATATAAAATCAAAACATGCATTTGAAAGTTTGTAAGTCATTCTATTAAAAAAAAAAATGGGAACCAGAATTCAGAAAAAATTATTGTGATAAGACATGGCGCCTAATATTGGAAACTTTCTTTCTTGCGAATGATTACTGACTAAAAGTCAGCAACCCTTACTATCTCGGAGATTGTAAAGGGGAGATAGTATCTCCCCTTTGTGAGTACAAAAGGTTTACGATAACCTCATGCTGCGTGGGGAGTGCCCGGTGCTCCCAGAGGGGGAAAGAAATTTTTCCCTGAATCCTAAAAGCGCCTCGAGGAAAGAATATTTTGACTTATTAAAATTATTGAAATATGAGTTAAAACTTGTCGCAAACGAATAAATATTGCATTGTTAGGCGAGTACGAACGATTCCCGAAATTTCAAAGCTCTAGCTTGATGGGAAGTTGGTTAAATTAACGATCGAAAATTTGATGACACACACACACACACACACACACACACACACCAAGTGAAATTCAGAAAAACGTTGTAAAATATCTTCATTTATGCTTTCCTCAAAATGTATTTTTTTAGGATTTTGGTTCATTTTTCTCAAAATTTACTCTATCCATAAAGCCGATAATTTGCACATTATGAACTGAGTCTATTTTGTTACGGTGATTTAATTTTATTTCTAATAAATGTTCACAAATTTTAGATATAGCAAAAGATTTGTATAAAAATTATGGGAAATTTGAAACATAAGATTTAAAAATTTTTAAATTTCTTTAAATTTAAAGTTTGAAATTTTCTTTAAGTTCACTGTATATAACGATAGATATTTTAGAATTCTGCAAATTTTTAACGTTGTAAATGCAATAGATTTTATGCAAGATGTACCGAAAGACAAGTACATAACTTATTAATATAAATAGAGCTATTGAATATTAATTACTCTTGCATAGTTACTAATGTTTTTAAATGTGTTTTTTTACTTAAATTGATAGAAATATATACAGATATCCCAATGTTAAAATTGATTTTAATTTTAAAAAACGGTTACGATCCTTTAAGTATAATTTAAAATAATCTCATTTTTCTTTTCGAAGTTGTCTCAGTTAACTTAGAATAAAGAATATTGGAGCACAAACTTTTAAAATAAGAAAGTAATGAAAAAATTAAGATAGTTTCTGAATTCCTTTGAAAACTTTGAATTTACTTATGTACATGAATGAATTTCATTGCAATATATAAAATATAAGCAAAAGAAAAAACATTTATTGAAAATAACTAAGTTTTAGTAAGAACCAAAAGAAATGATAAAATAATTTACTAACCACAATTAAGAAGCATGAGCTTGCAATGAAAAAAAATATCCTGCACAAATAATAAATGTAAAAGAGCTAAAAGTCTCAAGAATTTGATCAATGAAGATTTTGCACTAGTAACAGAAACGATCACGAATGGAATAGCTGTTTCTTTGAGAAGTGTGAAAATTTATAAGCAAAAGCATCACTTTTTGTTGCAGAAAGTAAACATATACGTTTACGTAATGATTGCGAGCATAGAGTAAATATCAGTCATCTTTCTGCGAGTTTAAAAGATTTCGGTGTCACGGGTATTCAATGGGAAGGTTACATCTTTAGGTGTTTGAAAATTTGTAAACAAAACATTCCTTTTCTCTTGAAGAAAATAAATAGTTTGAAGAACAGTTATTAAGAGTTGTGAGATTATTTCAAGTTGTTATTTAAGTGCTTTGTAAACAAATTGATCTTCTCTTATCAATTGAAAACATCAATAAGACTTTCGTAGATACTTGAAAATTATTTATGCATGTAAAAAACAACTATTTTTTAGAATGCCAATTTTAACTTGAAAATTAGCAAGAAGAGCAATATATTTTTATCTAATGCTGAAACATTTTAAAAATGTGAAATTTTATTGATAATAAAATATTAAAATGGATTTATTTCCTATTTAATATCAAACTCATAAGAATAAGAATTTTCGACTGTTAACGGAGATTGTGATTTGTTTCATTTAAGTCTGCTCGAATATGTTTGATTGTTTGTAACGTATGAATGATTTTTAACAAAATCTATAAATTTTTCCGAAGATTATTTCAGAAAAAATATTTCAATTGTACAAATTTAATAACATTAAATATTGTTTTAAAAATTATTATAAATTTTAAATTATCAGTAGTTGGTATTTGTATGTAAGTAAATAACCTCCAATTTTTTTATGCTTAAAATTTGGAAAAAAGTTTTGTACATCGTAGGAACTATTAAATTTCATATCACTGTTATCTGACGTAAAAGAATCATACAGAAACAAAAACCAGTTCATTATTGTCATTACAATCACTTCCATAATAAACTGCATCACTCTCAGTATCGTTTATGTTGTTTCTTATGCAACAGTATTTAAATGCCCGTGGAATCACTTTATTACACCATTACCCAACGAAAGCGAGCAATTCTCATCCAATATTATACATATACACGGTAGGTGTCGGCTTCAGATTTGCAGTGTTGCAAACTATGAGTTTTGTGGAATTGAATACTTTGTTAAAATCTGTATTAATAGCCATGTTTAAAATACCTCTATCCCTATTTTTAGAACCCAATTTTCAACAACATGTATTCAAAAGCTCTTTTTCAAACACGTTAAAATACGATATATTTGTTTTTCATTTTGAATTAGGTAACTTTTAAAATGTATAAATTTTTTCAAGTTTTTAAAACATTGTATAAGTTACCTAATTCAAAATAAAATACATACTATATTTTAGCGTGATTTCTTGAGATTTTGGAGTTCAAATTATTGTTCACGATCATATAACTACAGTGAAATGAAATAACTTGTTTACTTTTTTACGCCTCAAGGATACCAATGGAATGAGGTGCAATATAATGTCGAAAAATTTGTTAAACAGCATAGATTTGTCCAGATTTTATCTGAATGCTATTCAAGCTTTTACGAATAAATTATAGAACATATTTTCATAATGCACCTTGATTTAACCACATCAATTTAATAAGACTACAATGCTTAGTTTAATGTAAAATGAATGATTAACTCTTAAATAAAACTATAATTTGATCATTTGACGCAAAAAGAGGCAAACCTTTACGTTACTTTACTTAAATCACACACCTCTATTATTTAATAATGTTACTTGATATAGCTGGTTTTTTATTTTTTTATGTTACGAAATTTCATAAAGATTTGGGATCGATGAAATCCTTCTTTTATAAAGAGCGTTCAAATCCGTATAAATAAAATAAAATCATCAAAGTGTCCTATTTAATTAGTAATTTTAACATTTACAGTTATAAAATTAATAGAAATGGCCTGAAATTATAAAAACAACTATAAATTTAAAAGCCAATTAAAATTAATCATATACGAGATGCATATTACATTTACGAGACTTATAATTAAGCAAACTTATTTGACACTTTTTTTTATATTATTTATTTTGCTGTATGTATAATATACTGCTGTACAAAGTTAGATATCCAAGAGCAATGTCTTATACGACCATACAAAATATTGTTTTTAATATGCTTAGCTAACAAAAAAAAAAAAAAAAACAAATCATCATAAGAACTAATCAGTATCATTCTAGGTGAATAAATACTTTAATGTGATAAGTAAAACAGAATTAGGTAAATAATCCTTTAAATGCATCTTAAAATTAATAAATAAAAAATACGAATTGTATACAGAATTTCAGGATAAACATAAAAACAATATTAAAATGCACTTAGTATGAACTTTAAACAGAATATAATTAATTAATGTAAAATTCACAATATCAATTGATTTATGAATTCCATTAACAAAATAATAGGAAAATAACCGCGAAAAAGATTTGTTTACAGAAATTATGTGAAGTAGTTTTAGTATTTTTGAGTATATGAATCTTTCTGTTTTAAATCATTATATATATTCATGTAACTCCACTTTCTATTTAATCTAACTGTTCTTCGTTGGTTATGTTGGTTGCTTGTGATTGTTTATTAACGTCACGATTTTTTAGAAGCCACACAAGGGCTATTGCTTCCGACGTAGTAATTTTGTTGATGCGGACTATACATGAGATAGAACCTACATTTCCAAACTTAAACACTTGAGAGCTCGGGAACTTCACCACATATAATATGTCTTAACCCCGCTATATGGTGAATTGTCTTTAACGGCCTAGAGGTTCCATCCCACTCCTCGACAGAAACATCCTCGGCACGCAACAGAGCTATAATGCTCATATTACAGAGTTCTAAATACTTATAATACAGAACTTTTATAATGATAATTCACACAGCTCAAATACTCAAATAAAATTATGGATCTTGAAATTCAAGACCAATATACGTTAAGACACCTACTAGCAATCTACTTAAGAACTAATATTTTTTTTTATTTAGTTGCTGAATTTTCTGATCAATATAAGTGAGAATAATGTCATATTACTTACCTAAAAGAAACTCTGCGACCAAAAGAAAAGAAGACAGATCGTCATTTGCCCAATTATCGTAAGTACGACAAAAACCCAAGACGGTCTTGAATTTACAATATTGGCACATCCTGTGCAATTATTTCATTTAGCCTCCTAAAACCGTCATTGTCTCAGATAATTATTTTGCAGTTTGTCCATAAAACAGGAACAGTATAATTTTCTTTAATCGAAATTTCTGATGCCTTTGTTCATCTATTTGGTTCTTCTTTGGTGTGCCCACGTGATATAAATAAGCTTTCCCCCTTGAATGTAATGACATTTTAAGGCTTAGGATCGTGCTTTGGCAAATATTTCTACACATTTTAGAACTCTAGTGTTGTTTTCGAATATATCGTATTAATAACTTATAATATGTAAATTTTTAGTGTAATGAATAATGAATATAGAAATATATGCAGTGTTGTATTTTTGCATAATTATATTTAAATATTATTCAATGAAATCGTATGACAAATTAAAGAATTAATTTGATACTTATTTTATTTGACAACAAAGTAATTAACGCGAATATCAGAAGAGAGGAGCAAAATATTTTAACACAATAGTACGGGGGAAAGGCAAGCGATTTGAAAAGAGAATTATTGTCTTTTATGATACGTAGCATAAAATACATATTACAACAAAAATGGATAATTAAAATTTTGCATTATGTCAAATAACTTCTGTATGGAAAAAATAACAAGATCAAGCTCGAGGATTCTAATTGTTTATCAAAGTCCGCTATAACATGGTGTATTAATTTGGAGAATATGATTTTTAGTTCTTCAAATTTATTAAGTAGTATCGCTTCATTGGTTCTTTTTTCAGAGCGTCTGGAATAGCAAAGATAATAATTTAAACTAATAATAACTTATAACAATTTTTTTTTCATTCTCTCTCTGTCCTTTGTCTCCAACATCTTATTTCACTGTGAAAAATATTTTCCCTTTTTTTAATTATTTTATTTACTGCTAAATTATGAACTCTGTAACTGATTATGATTTTATTTTCACTTGTTTATATGAAGGCTGATCAAAATATTTCTATATTAGAAATGAAAAGTGTAAATGGGTAGTATTATGTTCTTTGATTCGCGCGTTTTTCTAACACTTCCGTTTGCACCATTTCTATCTCAAAGAGATTCGCCGTTATAACGTTAGCACCCGATAAGACCGCCTTCTTTGTATCAGATTCACTGGAAACAATACACTTTTTAATTGCTTCTTGATGAACTCATATCTCATCGTTGATGACAACTTGACGCATCGTTGATGATTGAATTAAATACATTTGTACGAAATATAAATTAAAAAATTACATGACAGTGCTGGTGTTTAATTTTTAGCGATCAAAAGACATGAGGCAGTGAATTTGTTTGAAACGAAGGTACTTTTCTCTTATATTTCTGAATTTTGCATCATATTTTTTGGTTTTTATTTAAAACATTTCAATATATTTAAAAAAAACACTTTATTGGAAGTACAAATTTTAAAGCTTACATATTTGATTCAAATTTCTAATTATTCACTTATATACCGAACACACAACTATTTGAATTAAATAACTGAATGTGTGACGTTTTAAATGCAAAATTTAAATTCCGTGCAGATTTCAAGTGAAAGTTTCTGGAAATAAAAAACTGTAAGCATCTCATAAGTCAATCTGCTGTAGGTTTTTTTAAATTAAATTCTTGGTATGCACCATAAAGAGTTAATTCGTTTGATAAAAGTTTACTCAAATTAAATGCGAAGAGGTCAAAATTTAAATTTTATTTATCTCAGCTTGTCAAAAAGAGCAATGAAGATTCAGATGTATATTTCATTTTCCTTATATAATGGGATTAATTTTTCTTACAGTTACCTTGTAAATTCTCCGATTATTGATAGCTTCATTTCCAATACCAAGTGTAAATAGTTAATTTCTAAAATACACAGCTAACAGAAAGGATAATTGTGTGCTAGTTAGTTTATTATTCACTTCGTTGAATGTTTAAGTTTCAACATTTATATTATTTTCTCTGTAGTTAGACTCCCTAAAGAGTTTGAAGAAATGCTTATGATACTAAATTAATTCAATTCTTATCAATTCAATTGAGCTCGAGTGTTTAGATTGATTGGAATTCAGGGTTCAATTCTTGAACCTTCTTCGGATCTCTAATGATTTTTCTAATCATTTCTTTGATTACGTACAACAGGTTCTGATATCTCACTTTAATTAACTCTCACTAGTTCCAAATCCAACTAAATAACTTCCAATTCCTTAACTCCTTGTTATTTTTTTCACCACTGCTGATAAATGCACTTTATCTAATCTATAATTACACTTCCTATTTAAAGTCTAATCAGCATGTTTCATTTAATAGTAAATGATTTCCCTTCCAATAAAATGAAAAAATTCTTATCGCTAACTATGGGAAGAAATAGAAAAGTCCCTAAGATTAGTGAAAGGAAAATCGAGACTTAGCCCCACGTCAGTTACAGACACACTTTACATTCGTACTTTGTAAACATATTTCATGCTGATGGCTTTAAGCTAATACCTCCCTTGTTTACTTAATCAGATTTTGCATTATTAGGACTTAAATGGCAGAAAATTGGATCGCTAACTGCTTAAAAGAAAAATATTTCGCAATATAATTATTATGTGTTATTTCTAATTATTATTATGTCCTTTTTTTTATTAATATACAACTTACAAAATTAAGAAATTGTGAAAATAAAAGAAAACTATACATTTGATGAATATGAAACAAGAACCATATAGCGGATAGACCAGGATTAACAGTCACAGTTTTCTTTAGGCAACATGCCTACATAAAGGCTAAAAGATGTAATTATAAAGTAATGGGAATTGGGGATATTTCTGCCGACTGGATGACTAAATCTAGCGCCAAATGTGTGTTTGGAGTTAAGAAATATCAAGTCTTGGCGAAACTTTTGGAAAATTCCATCTCTTACCTCGCTAGAGTATGAAGGACAATCAGCTACTCTGACGTTAGTTTTACCGCTACAGATTCACCGTTAACTGAACCGGGAGTCAAAGAAAGGAGACTAGTGTTACTTAGAAAGTGCAATTCACCTTCGCAGGTTCATTCATTCTTTAACCCCATTTCAGGTTCGAAAATTTTGATCGGTTGGGAAACTGGGTTACATGCTTGCACAGTAAACGATTTTTCGAAAATTTACAGTTTTCTGTATGTGGATAGTTCTGGATTGGGATTTATTTCAACTCAAACGATGGATAATATTAAGAAACTTCCGTCTATCGCTGAAATAATTTGCTTAGAAAAATTAGCAACCAGAGAAAAAAGGAAAGTAAGAAGAAATGGACGACTATTATATAACATATATTTATAGAAATGGACGATTTCGAATGTCGGAAAAGATCCCGTCTAAAAAAAAAAGAAAGTGCTGGGGAAATTGACCCTTCTAATTCAAAATAAATTATAGAGCAAGTCTACATTAAAACCATGCTTTAACTCCTGTCGGACAGGCTCTCATTGCTCTGAGATTTTACTTTGTTGCTTGTTTGCAATTAGTGATTACTGACTTGTGTTCGACGTCAATATGAAAGCCGTCAGCCGATTGTATGTAGAATGATCCATAAAGTGAGTGATGCGATTGCATCCCTCTTGCCAGACTTCATCTACCTAACAGTCAACAGAGAAGAATGTAAAGTGGTATGTAAATTTTTAATTATATATTTTTCTTACAATTAATCTATTCATATTTAAATAATTTTTTATTGAAGTAATGCAATGCTAATTCAAAAGCTAGAAGAATACATGATTATCTTTCTTTTTTCTGTTTAATATAACTAGCTTGTAACATAAATAAGATTTTGAATTTGTCAGAAGCTTAAATTTTAAAATTTGACTAACGTGGGTGATAAATTATCCCAATGAGGTTTGTGTGTGAGAGTTGGTTTTTATTTTACGTTTCCTAACATTAATTATGAGACCCAGACATTTATGCTTCTATCTTTTTGTGACACTGTATAGAGACATACCCTTAATGTACTTCTGAGGCTAAATTTGGTATCTAGATTTCTTATAATTAATAGTAATTATAAACCAGCATTGTCTGAAGTAACTTCTGATTCCCTATCTAAGTAATGACTTATTGTGAGATATTCAAACTTAAATTCCAAATCCTTACATTCTAATTTGGATATTCTGATTAATATTTGGTACAAGCCTAAGAAATTATTTCGTTGCATACATATGTATATATTAGTAGTTTTACTAATTTAAAAGCATAAAAATCAGACTTAAACTAATATGATATTAAAGTTACATATAAATTTATCTTTCATGTTTCAAGGAGGTTCTATAACATACCTGGGTTTTCAAAAGTTATTGAAGCACTGGATGGTACCCTTGTGCTTAAAGTGTCTCCTGGTGGTGAAGATGCTGAAAGATTTCACTTCCGAAAAGGTTGCCCTTAATGGGCAGATTATCATAGAAGCTGATCTTGTGATCAGAAATGTTATTACGAAATAGCCGGGAAGTGCCCATTATAGCACTATCTTCAACAATTGTGCAGCCTTTCTGTTATCAAAAACAAATCGTTTCAATGAAAGAGATAAGGCTTTCTGCTAGGAGATAAGGGTTGTGCATGTGAAAAATATTTATAAACTCCTTTTGGGAATCCAAGACATCCTGCAGAAGTTTGGTACGTATGTAAATGTATTTTGGGTAAAGATGAATAATAATAGATAAATGAAATAAAGAAAATGTAGTATTCATTCTTACACATACTATAAATAAGTTTATATTATTCATTTTAACAACATATTTTTTCCAAAATTATCATACACTAAAAATAAATATTTAATTAGGCAAAAATACTAACAACAATTAATGATATATTACCAAGTAATTCTTTATTTAAATTTTATTTTGTTTCAGGTACAATAAATCACGTGTGTTGATTCGAAACACAGTTGAGCGAAAATATGGCATCCTCAATAAAAGATTTCCCTGTATATCAATTGGTTTGAACTGCCACATAGAGAGAATACCTGCTATAATTGTTGCTTGTTTTATTCTTTACAACTTAGCTATACGTCTAGATAAGAATATTTCGTAATTTAATAATGTGGCAAGATTTGCGTTTGGTTCAGAATTTTTTTTTACTTAATACACAGTTGTAATTTTTTCCGAATCATATTTATATTTTTAAATCAGTTATTATATTATTGTTCCTGATCCTGAACCACCTGCAGATTGCCAAATTGAAGCGTTACTGCTAGAGTTAGACCTGGAAAACCAAGCATTGGTGCACAACCACATTACACAGATGGGTTTGTCAAACGAAATGTCTTAGGTGGAAATTTTTTTATTTCAAATTAAATAATTTTTAATTTGTTCTAAAAATCATATTATATAATTTTTAAAAAAGTAATTAATTTATTCTATATTTATATAGAATTGAAAAAATAAATTAGTCTTCTCTTCCCATGTATCCAACAGCTGCTCATGAAATTTAGTTTTAGTTTATTTTATCTGTTCCCTTACTAGTTCCATTCACAAATCATGTTCTTTATTTTCTGCTTCTACCTGCTCCTTATTTCTTTTCTCTCCAAATATTTCTTTATTTGCAGATCTTCGGCTTCTATACAAACATCAGATCTTGCAGCGAGGGATAAAGCTGTCAGACTTCTTAGACATCTACCTGAACATTATCTGGGTGTCTCGAAGTTTTCTGGAAGTTTTTGGTGTTGATTCTGAAGTTGGCGTAGGGGAGTCTCAGTTTTTAAAGGAATTTCTGTATTGCTCCAGCATTCCGCAATCTGATTAATAAAAAAGTACATATTTAATAAAAACACAAATTAGTTCTTAAATCAGAAAAGAACTATATAAATTTACTTGGTAAAAAATTCCTTTTATTTCTGGAAAGGTAATAACAATTTGTTTTTATCTTTATACCATTCATTAAAAGTTTATTTAATATTGAAACTACTCAGTAACAGTAATTTGAGTAATGTTTGTGTCTTATTAAAGAATTTGCTGGATTTTAAATCAAATAAATTAGTAATAATTTAAATTATTTCAATGATACAGAGAGTCAATAATAACTTGGACCAAACAATTATTATGATCGAAGCAAAAGTGATTCACATTCCAAAGATGGAATTTATTAAAACATAAATTTGTTTAAATTTTTTTTATAAATTAATTTCATAAACATATTTCTCAGGGGATAAAACTACCTTATTTGGAAAAAAAATTTACAATGTTATAAAATCATGCTTATACTGAGCCATCAATTATTTTGTCGTATCAAGGCACACCATAAAACACAAAAAGCTACATAGAGTTAAGTACTTAAATTACCTTTTGGTACTCATAAAGAGATCAATAGATCTAATTACCACAAATAACCAAATTCAAACTGATTTTTCAAGAGAGTTTTAACAAATTTTATAATAATGCTTATGAATAGTAGAATATACTTAAACAAAGGATCAAAAAAATCTAATTCTGAAGCCTTGGGAGAAGAACTCTGCGATGGAATAACGGGGAGAACAAAAAGATCGGAAGTTGATGCATTACTGAAAATGTCTTGAGATTCTGTTTGGGAGAAAAATAGTATAAATTGTAAGTATAATACTATTGGTTTAGGTAGTAGAAAGTTATTTTTACCACTCTATAATGGGAATTTTATGATCTATAATGTAATGATCGTAAATTCTAATGATATATAGCAAACTTTCTTCCATATTTTGTAATACACATGCTTTTTTGAATTTTAGCTATGACCTAGATCAGGGATGGCGAACCAATGGCACGCGTGCCACTGATGGCACGCGACTAAATATTTTGGGCACGCCACCGATCACAAAGTTTACAAAAAACTTGGCAATGTATTTATTTCGAGTTTACAGAAATCTAGACAAAGTTTACAATGAAGTATATTATGGAAGTACGAGAGTGATCCTACGCTACGGAATATTTCACTATTTCAATATTATCGCCGAAACAAATCCAACACTTCGAAATGACGAGATGAATGTCTTTTTCACATTTTAATAAGTAATACACACGCATAATACTAATCAGAATTTACATTCTCTTACAAAACTTTCGTTACAAGCATCGTTCTATTACGAAACTTTCTCGACTGCACTCCCAACAGAAACAAAAAAAAAAAATGTTTTTTTTTTCACCCCGTCTGGCGCCGGAACCCTGACGAGTTTCATAACATGAGTGTTCCAGCGAGGGGTTGGCGGCCAGGAAGCGCACTCGTTTTTTTTTATTGTAGTTACATCGTGGATTACAATTGCTAATGACGGATGATTTATTTACGCATAGCATAATAGTCAATTTCGTTGACACAACTGTATTTTAAAGTTTATTCGTTTTTTATTTACGATTTTTATCTGTTAATATGATTAGTTCAACAAAAAAAAAAAAAAGTTCAAGATAATAAGTGTATCAGAGAATTTCAAACTTGGTGGACTCAGAAATATGGTATGATTAGTAAAGGCGACAAAGGGGTGTGTGTCTTATGTTCTGGAACAGTGATATGTAGAACATGGTCTGTAAAACGATATTTTGAAACATATCCCAAATTCGTTAGTCAAAAAAGCAAACCGGAGCAAAAGGAATTAATTGCAAGGGCTATGAAAGACAGAAATAAACAGTCGATATCTATGACTAAATATGTTGGCAAAAATTGTCATACGAGCGCGGCAAGTTACTCGGCTGCAAATGTCATTGCTCGTCATAGTAACGCCCTCGCTTTTTGATGATTTTAATAATAAAGATAAGATATTTCAGCGCATCAAAGATACTCCTCTATCTAGAAACACAATAAAAGAAAGAATCTTAAAACATGGCCGGAAAAGTAGCAGAACAACAAAAAATTGACATTAACTCCGCTCCTTTTATATAACTATGTCTTGACGAAAGCACTGACGTCACTAAATCTGCACGTTTGTAGTAAATAAATTTTGTAGTAAATAAAGAGTTTTGAGTCGATAGTACTTAATATTATTATTTTTTTAATAATCACGGAGTCAAAATTATTTGACGGCACATCTATGACCACATTAAACATTTTTAAGAAAAAATGGCACTTTGATACATAAAGGTTTGTCACCCCTGACATAGATCATTTCAATGTCCGTCATTTCTACTTCTTTCGGTACTTCTCCATCTCTAATTTTTCTCCTTTCTTGACGAATAACACTGCTTTTTTTTGACAAATTTTTTTAAAGATTTAAATAAGGCTTCTGCATTTATTGTGATGCTCGAGTTTTCACCACTGTATCAGCATCATTAAACTGGCGCAATATTTCTAAAAACTCCTAATTTTTTCTCCAACAACTCACCACATTAGTTTCTTTATTTTCGATTATATGAAAGTGAAGCTGTGTTAAGATCAACTCTAGTTCGTTTTCGAACTGAGTAAAATAACCTTTACCCACAGCCATTTCACAAAACAAGTTCAGAAATACTGATGGAAGTTCCGATTTGAAATGGTAATCAAATATGTCGAGGTCACGGGATCTAATTTGACCAATGAGATTCAGTCAGTAACTCTCAGATTAAGAAACTCGCAGTTTATTAACCGGATAATGGTGAACTGAAATTTAAACTAGCGGTTTACTTTATCTTAACCTTAGTAAACTTTGCGATCTTCGTGCTCTATGGTGATGGAGTTATACAAGTTTTTCTTCAGATTAGTGAATATTTACGGTAAATAATTGGTTGTAAATAAAATTATTTCAATCCAAGGAATTTGAACAATTATTTGCACCTTCTTCTGTAAGACAAAAATGACAGGATAGCAGTATTTTATGGCAGGATCAGGATAGCAGTATTTTATGGAATGTTTTGTACATGTAAATAGCTCCTTAACAGTTTGCGCCCTTAATCATCTTTTCGCCTGTTTAAAATAAAAAACTTAGTTCCCACAGATGTAACATCCCTAATCAAGTGTTACACTACTACTTATTTGGTACAAGTTAACTTCTAAATTTGACAGGCTTGTCCAAAATATCAACTTTAAGGCAACCAAACAATTAAAATTTTTCTCACTTGCAAGCTCAGATTAGTACAAAAGGGGATTTAAAAATATTATCTTTTCTGAATTTTCACTCAAAATTCCTTTTTTAACGTGAGAAATGGATGTTTCTTTTTAACTAACAAACTGTAGAATCTTTAAAGAATTAAAATGGTAATACTGCAGGCAATCTACTTACAGGGCTTAGTTTGACGAGTATAGCGCAAAAGCTTGGAATTGAAAAAGGGTAATTTCAAATGGTTTGATAGTCTTTCAAATGACAGTTACATCTATACGAAAGGTCGACGGTAGTCAGCTGAGAAAAACAACTGCAAGTCATGACTGGTGTGACGTTCTGCAGGCAAAAAAGAACAGAACCAGACATCAGGCAATATTACTCAACAGCTGCATATGGAAACCAGACGACAGGTATCACATTTTACTGTGACCAGACGTCTGCATAAAGTGGCATTTTCACTCATCGACCTGAAACTTGCATATCAATAAAAGCAATCCATTGAAGATACCGTTTACAGTGGTATCAAAAATACAAAGACTGGACATCTCATCAATGGAATCCCGTTATGTTTCGTTTTAGAATCGTTTAAGTATGAACAATGATTTTTCCCCCAGTTGATATAAATGAAAGTAGGGACACAATTTCTTCCCACTTATATCAGGGAAAGAGACCTTTGGAGTGTTGTGTGGGGAGGCATCATGTTGAATGGACAATCAGAGCTCCATATTTTCGACAACGGCTCTCTTACCGGACATCGTTTAAGCGACGAAATATTATCCTTCCACACATGTATCAGTTCCGAAGTTCCAATGGTCCATAATTTATTTTTGTGCAATACAATGCACGTCCACAAAGAACTTCTGCTGTTGAGGAACTTCTTGTAAAGAAGGAAATCTGTAGAATAGATTAGCCAGCGAGCTATGATTATCAACAGAGTCATCATCAAATTGCCATCAGAGTGAATGAATTAAAAATAAATTTGAAAGAAAAAATTTAATTCCGCTTGTGTTTATTCTAGACGAGAATTTTTAAAATGATCTAATTAGGGTATAATATCAATTTCGCAAAATAAATAGAAACATAATCATATGATTAATAGGATAAACAAGATATAAGATTCGGAGTATGATTAGACAGTGTCACGCAACCATTGAACTTTGGAAAGTTCATATCACTTATTAAGGGACTTTGGTTTGTTGTTTTTCCTCAAGGTTAAACAATGTTTTCTACTAAAGCCATTGAGTTAATAAAGCATTTTTTTGTTGCTTTGTTCTATAATGTATTTGTACAATTCATTTTTTGGTTACTATTCTTTCATCAACCTTTAAGTATACATATATATATATATATATATACACACACACACATATATATACATACATATATATATATATATACACACACACACAAATTGTAATAAATATATATATATATATAATACTCGGAATTATTAATTATCATGTGAATTAAAATCCTCAGTATTTTAAAATTCATATTTGTGCAATGTTAATTTGGTTTTCGTTACATAGTTAAGGATTTTCAATGCATTCAAATATTATTTTTAACTCACATTTCAAAATAATCATTCATTATCTACGCTTCATTATTTCATTTCCCTGAAGAAAAAAAAAACAACGTCAGAAAAACATGAGAAAGTACATATCAGTATTTCTTAAGAAATATTTTTCTTTATTTTTAAAAAATCTGGATTACCAGTTACGAAAGAGCTGCGATATCCATCTTGCCTTATCAGTTACATTCAATCTAGGAATTAAATGAACAATTTAATACTCGTTAATTCATATGAGAATGCGTAATAGTGGCAGTTAAATGAAAACTCTCTTTTGAAGCTCACTTATTTATCTCAAATTGTAAACACAGTGCATTAAAAACAGTTTTATCCATATGATGGATGCAAACAGGCTATTCCAGAAATTTCCATGGACCCGTATGGATTTGTTAACATTTTGCGACAAGTGATTTTTTTTTCCAAAATGGTAAGTACATTATACTTAACTCGCAACTTTTTATACAAAATTTCCTCCGCATCAAATTGCCATAAGTATGAATGAAAATAAATTCCAATAAAAATTTGAAAAATAATTTTTAAAAATAAAATTTGAATTAAATTGGGAATAAAAATTTGAATTAAAAGTAAATTCAAAAAAAAAAATTAATTGGGTTAATATTCATTCTAGATGAAATTTTTATAAGTGATCTGATTAGGATATAATATCAATTTGATAAAATAAACAACACAAAAATAATTATATAATTAATAGGATAAACAAGAAATAAGATTCTTTCTTTCATCTTAATTAGTTTTCATAAAACGTAGAGATACAAATAAATGACTCATTTTATCTACTGCAGATTGAAAATGACTGTTAAAATAATTTGCAATATTCGCCGAAAATTTTAGAAATAAATAATAATTCGAGATAAAAAAAACAACTCTTTTTAAAAACAATTTTTTATATGGTGGCAAAGTTTATTAAAGAAAATTATTGAAATATTATTTAAAACTAATGACAAATATCAAAATATAGCATTGTTTAGCAAGTAAAAATGGTTCCCAAAATTTCAGAGCTCTAGCTTGATGGGAAGTTCGTTAAATTAGAGGTCGAAAATTTGAAGACACACTGATACACATACAGACAGAAACACACCGAGTGAAATACATAAAAACGTTAAAACTAACTAAAATTAATTAATACATCCAGTAAATTAAATGGTTGAAATACAGTTTAACCCAACCATCCTTGGCGACAAGAATTATTTGACGGTATTTTGCCAAATGTGGCTACCCTGGTCTGTTTTAAGGACTTAACGTTCAGCCAAAAAAAAATCGCCAATTTTGGTGCCATTTTTTGAAATCGCGCCAAGTGGTTGGGCTGAACTGCATTATTAAAGAAAATATTAGTTAAAACTTATCGCAAATGTCAAAATATTGCATTGTTAGGCGAGTAAGAAGGATTCCCAAAGTTTTAGTGCTCTAGCTTGATGGGAAGTTGGTTAAATTAACGATCGAAAATTTGATGACACACACACCAAGTGAAATACATGAAATTGTTTTAAAAAATTAAGTGTTAATTACTTTAAAAGTTTTATGCGGATAAGTGTATTTGTACAATATAAGCGCATTAGTATGATTATAATGTTTATTATATAGATATATACAGTAGTACCTCCTATAAGAGAAGTGTGTATA
>BMAW01013976.1:130586-154442 GCA_019974015.1 Nephila pilipes
TATATATATATATATATATATATATATATATATATATATATATAATGGTTTTATATAATAATTTTTTAGGTCTTCAAAAGCTAGAAAAAAGATTCAGATTTTTTATTAACGTTGAACTAAGAAGCTACATTAAGGCTATAGGCGATGGGGCCCGTAATTGTGATTCTCAGTCAAGTGACGAGGACGACGCATGAGCTGGTATCAGCTAAAAATAAAAAAAAATTACTCCTCTAAACAATTGAAAAAGAGAACATATTTATGAAAGAATACATAGAAAAAATACCAAGAATATAAACTCCAAATATTAAAAGTACAAAACTATGTATGAAAAGCAATGAAAACAACGGAAAAGAAACCTGTAAAGAAAATAAAACAAAACGGTTACAAATTCTGGTTTATGATAGAATCCGAATCAACAAAATTTGGTTTATGAAAGATTAGTTGGCTTATCGCTTTTTACTGGCGCATCATTTCCTACAGAAAAGTTTTATATAATAATACGGAAATTCTATGAAATTCAAACAAACCAAATTCTAAAAAACCATTCGAGGTGTGAAAAAAATATCGAAACTGAAGAAGTACGTAGGCGCAAATCTCTAGCGACCGACAGCTGAAACTTTCATGAAACGTTAGCATGAAACCTTCTCTTTCAAATTCAGTGCATCTAGCTTCTGAAAACAAACCCGAATAGCGAGGATATACAGGTTATACAAATCTATATGCTCCCGCTTCTGTTAAAAAATCACGTTAGAATTTTTTTGGTGTAATGTAAAATGGTAAATGTAACAATAGAGCAAAGAATTGTTGTGACATTTCACACGTGTGTGAAAAATTTGGAAAACTCAGTACTGAATCTTTTAATTTATTGAAAGAAATGCATAGTAATGAATGCTTATCGGCGTTTATGAGTTGAAATTAATTTTTTTGCCATTATTATTGGTGTTCAGTATTCTTTCAGATATAATGATCTCTTTCTTTGTATTATTGAATCACTATAGGGAGAAAATTTTTAAAATTAATTAATATCTTAAAAACAGGACAATAATTGCTCTATTTTATAATTAGTACACACACACACATTTTAAATTATTATATATAAAGTTAAAAGAATAATAATCTTGGTGACAATATTTATGAAAATTTTATCGAAGTTATTATAAATAACTTGTATATTATTCACCAATCAAATATTTAGTAACATACAAGTGTCTGGAAAGATGATAAGGATGAATGAATTCATACATAACGATACCTTAAAGCTCCCGTCTACCCGCCCTTTTGATTTCGTGGACGTAACATTTATACTATGGAATTTCGACTTTAATTCTCATATCTTTATTATTTGATCTGTTTGAATGCAATAAAGTGCATTTGAAAGAGCAAAAAATATTGAATGCTTCTGTGGAATTACTTTTTTCCTTCGATATATTTCTAAAAATATTTTTAAAGACCAGAAAACTCATAAATGAATCATTAAAATAATAATAAAATTATTTTTAAAAATCGGGGAAAGAAAGTGATTCCCCAGAAGCATTTATTATTTTTTTGCTCCTTCAGGTGCCCTATATTGAATTCAAAAAGATCAAATAGTAAAGATGTGAGAATTAAAGTCGAAATTCCATAGGATTAACATTAACCTGACGAAATCAAAATGGCGGGTAGACGGGAATCTTAAATCTAAATTTATCTCTCTTAACCAATATATGAGTATAAAATTTTATTATATCGAAAAAAAATCTAAAATTCTAATTCATTAATGTTATTGGTGGTTCGCAATAATTTTAAATACTTTGGGTAAAAAGATAAGAAACATTTAACATCTTTATTGTTGTTTTGAAAGAATATGAAATCAATATTATGTCTAAACGTAATAAAACAATACTATTCTGTATAATTATGTTCTTAATTATGTGAATAAATAAGTGATTGAAACCCACAGCCTAACAGTTTGTAGTCTGTTACTACGTTAAATATATTATACTCCATTATTTTCCAATTCTTCATATGATTTTTTTTACAGTTTTTCAAATTATCGATCTCTGAGATAATCTTTGTAAATGTCAATTTCATTTTTCGTTTAATTTGTTTCCTTTTGGAAATTTCTGTAGTACATAATATTTTTCTATTATAGTTGAATTTGCACAATTCTTTATACTTATTTTTCGTAGTTTGTAATATACATACAAACACACAAATATATATATATATATATATACTCTATTACAAAAAAAAAAAAAACCCGACGTACCAAGAAGGAGTTCCCGATTGCAATGAAGTTTCGTACGCAGAAGACATTTGGACCGAACATGCATATGATTGAAATTTGGTGTCCAATGAATGAATAGCGGGAGCTACAGCGCATCGGAATTGCACACTCAGCAGGTTCATATAAGAAGCGATTCTCAATGTGATGGTCAAATGCTGTGTTGCATTGTGATATAGTATACCTTTCTACAACTGAAAAAATGCCTCGAGCCAGGATTCGAGCTCATTACGAGCAGCTTTCAAAGTTTGAAAGAGATCATATGATTGGAATGAAAGAGGTAGATTGGGCAAATCGGAGAATCGCTCGTTATATGGGTCGAAGCGATGTGGCGATTAGAAGATGCTGGCAAGAATGGTTGGACAATGGCAAATTTCAACGACATGATGGTAGCGGTCGACCTAGGACCACAGCAGATCGGGAGGACTGAGTGAGTGTCAGATCGTCTGTCTCAGTGCCTGACTCATCCTTATCAACTATCAAACGTATGACCCACACACGACTGTCTACCATGACCATTCACTGACGGCTGATAGAGCAAAATCTATACTCGTACCGACCGCTACGCCACCTGCCACTCCCGCTTGCACACTGTCGTGATAGAGTACAGTGGTGCTAGTCCCGATTAGGTAGGAATTATGCTGACTGGGAACGTATAGTGTTTAACGACGAATCTTGCTTCCAACTGTGTTCTGATGATCATCGAAGACGTGTCTGGAGACGAACAGTGCAGTGTGCCGATCCTGCTTTCACTATCGCACGCCACACATGCCCTCAACCTGGAGTTATGGTCTGGGGTGTCATTTCTCTTGACAGCCGGACCCCTTTGGTCGTCATTACAGGCACACTTACAGTACAGTGGTTCATGGACGATATTCTGTGACCTGTTTTGTTACCGTTCCTTTTGCAGTACCCTGGCCTTACTTTTCAGCAAGATATGCCAGACCATATACGGCACGTATTGCTATGAACTGACTTACAACTTGTCAGAAGCTGTTCTTTCTCTCCCAACCAGTTCGTCTTCTAAACGCGGTGAAGGTTACCAAAAGACGTCCAATCACTACTCGATTTGAGTGAAATCCTGCATCCGGATGCCTTACAAAACATGTTGGGTGATGTATGCTGTGTGTGGTGCGGTGTTATCACCCCGGTAAATGGTATTCGGCATCTTCTGAAGAAAGGGTAGTGTTACCTTATAAGTTATCTATGTATCGATGGGCAATCCTACTGCCTAGTGGTAATCTACAATCATATTTTACGCCACCCTAAACTGTGATGCCTTCATTGTCGGGCGATATGGCGTTCCACAGTTACGGCCAGATTGGGTTTGTCATGTGGTTGTCGCAGACTCGTACATTTGGGTTGTTATAGCTTATTTAAAACTGAGACTTTTCGGAAAATACCACATCTTGCAGCTCTAAACTCCACGTGGTTTAATCTCAACACCATCAAAAACGAAGGCTCCTGTACCTTTGACTCAATAGCTTTCTTCTTAACGGAGGTAATGAATATAAGATTACTTTTGCCAGTCGGTGAAGGATGGTCCTATTCGATGTGATAGCATAAAAGGTGTCCTGCACCCGCCGTAAAATATTGATGAAAGTGATGTGCTAGGTCTCCAGCATAAGCATGTAGGCATGTCTGTCCTAGGGGACGTCACTCTGGCAGTACCGCCACCCTTCAAATGTGTAAGTTTACTTTCTTTTTATCATCTTTGCTACTGCTGGATGCATGTAGGTGCCTGTTATTCGGCAAAGAAACAAATCTGTTCTTTTCAGCATAATCATTATGTTTCTGGTGGACTCACCTGTCTGTTGCAAATTACTTTGATTTCGGTACCCTGACATTCTCAATACTAATCATTTCATCTGATACAGAAAGACAATTTGCAGGAAAATTAACCTGGCCAACGAAGCACCACACCTATTGTCGATTCTGCAGATTCCTTTCCTTATATCTCACTTCCCCTCACCCAGAATGCAACGTACCTCCTCTTATTTGCATAACTTAATGATATTCGTCTACCCTGCAATTTGCATATATTTTCTGAGTATGTGTCCATGGTATTAGATATTCACTGCCTCCGAGTATATATGAATATATGTATTACATATAAATAAATGTATGTGTGTGTCTGTCTGTCTGTCTGTGTGCGAATATGAAAGGTATTAAAAGTTTGTTCTAACATTAATAAAAACTTGTGAATACATGACCGAAATGGACAGACCTTTTTTCCATAAGATTATTGATTGATTCTAGTACAGAGAATGTTATGTTCTGATGAACGTAGCCTGCTTTGGCCACCAAGGCTGAAGAGAAAGACAATATTAAGATAACAGAAGAAGTCAAAGAAAGGAGAGAAAAAGAGTGGGAATTTTTTCTTGCTTTAATTTTTACAAAAGGGATTTTCCTTAATAGATGGAATAGAACACATGGCACAGGATTAGGGATTCTAGGGACTTCTAATATGGACAGAGAGTCAAGTAAGCATTATTCTGACTGATTTACGACCGTGGGAAAGTAGATTAAACAAATTTTATGAGTACGTGATCTAATAAATAATAGGGTAGTTTGGAATTCAATCAGAAAATAAAATTGAATGCTTTCCCTTTGAATTAGAGAACACGACAGAATAGAAGATTAAATTAAAAAGAGAAAACATTAAATTAAAGTTGAATCATTATATATATATATATATATATATATATATATATATGGTGTGTGTAAATATTCAAAGTAACGACTACTTATTACACACAAACACAATTTATTTTCTAACGTATTACAGAGCATTAAAACAAAAAAAAACCCAAATTATTTAAACTCGCGTAAGTATATATATATAACATCCAGCCCATTGTCCCTGAACCGTCTCGATCCCTCTTCGTCTACGTCTCATCTAATTCTTCCGATTCTCTCTCGAAGCGGTAGGCGGCGCTCGGGGAACATCATGGCTGTTTTCAGAGATGGTAGACCAACTTTGAACATGCTTTACTTTTGAATTAGAGAATGCGACACAATAGAAAATTAAATTAAAAATAGAAATTATTAAATGAAAGTTGAATCATTATTTATATATATATATATATATATATATATATATATATATGTTGTGTATAAAGATTCAAAGTAACGACTACTTATTACACACACACAATTTATTTTCTTACGTAGGACAGAACATTAAAATAAAAAACAAATTAATTAAACTCGCGTAATTATAAATATAGCGTCCAGCACAATTTCCCTGAGCAGTCTTGTTCAGCAAAATCGGGGGCCAACAAAATCGACATGGTAAGTATTGAGAATATCTTTCTTAATAGGGTTCAGTAGTCCTTCTTTTTTGCCACGTTTTTTATTGATTAAAATAAAATCGATGCAATTTGCTATTATACTATCTACTTTTCCTCTTAAGTGGGGAATATAAAAGTCGTGTTTCAGAATTTCCTCTCTACTTCCATAAATTGAGGTACGACGAGCAATTCTCGTCATTGTTCATACTTATACAAATTAAGTTCCTTCAGTAAGAAATCGCAGTTTTCACCATTTCGTACCAAGGACTTAATAGATTTTATGTGATCGTCATTATCCTGCGCTGTAGCTATTCGGTTTGTGAGAGTATTTATGGCTCTAGTTGTAAAGAGGATTGAATGTCAGCTCAACGCGCCAACACGTTTCATCTGGTTACCGGATCTATCTACGACTTCGTAATCATAATCCTGGAGTTGGAGCGTCCATCCAGCGATCTTAGCTGAAATGTCTTTTTTCGTCATTGTAATTTTAAAGCCATTGCAATCTGTAAGAATTTTAAAATATTTCTCTAAAATGTAGCAGTGGAATTTTCTTACAGCCTCTATCGCCTCTTTAACTTCCAACTCGTAACTGGAGTAACATGTCGGTGTTTTGAATTTTACGGTTCATGTAACAAGCAAGATGTAAATTAGAATCTATGGCAGATTTATGTAATAAAACAGCGGCTAGCCCGTCTGCATTAGTGTCTGTATGTATTTCGATCTCACTATAAGGATTATAAATTGTTAACACTGGTTCTCGGCACAAAAGTGTTTTTAAGTGATTGAAACAACTGCGCTCTTTTTCCTCAAGCGGGAAATTGCCCCCACTTGTGGTGTGTGTAAAGATTCATAATAACGACTACTTATTACACACACCCACGATTTATTTTCTGTCCTAGGACAGAACATTAAAGCACAAAATAAATTAATTAAACTCGTGTAATCATGAACATAACGTCCAGCACAACCTGGACCGTCTTGTTCAGGGTCTCGATCTCTCTCCGTCTCTTCTAACTCTTCTAAATCTCTCTCGAAGCGTTAGGCGGCGTTCTGGGAACATCATTGCTGTCTTCCGAAATGGTAAATAAGTAGATCTTAAATATATATGATCCGATACAGCTTTTGTGTATCGGTATATAATATATATACCAATACAGCTATATTATATATATATATGTGTGTGTGTGTGTGTGTGTGTGTATGATTGTGGGAGAGCTTTCTCATTAAAGTGCATGGAAAAAAAATGTGTAGTGCTTCGTAAAAAAAGATTACAAGCATAAAATTGTACCAAAATATTGATTTTAATAATTCATGTTATATGAGCATATAGCGATATCGACTATTTTTTTATTACATAATATTTTATCGAAATGAATCCTAATCCCAAAACTCATCGAATTAAACTAATTTGAATACCTTGAGGATCATGGTTTGGAGATAATGGAAGGATCAGCTTCTGATCCGATACAACTTTTGTGTGTTTACATCGGAGGATAGATGACTGCCTTAAGACTTCTCATGAAGTAGTTAAATGAACAGAACAGGAATCGCTCCATGTATAGGTGTTGTTCCTGTTCCAGTATCCGACAACTTTATTGATAGTATGGTGATTTATTGTCTCCAAAACATTATAAGTGAGGTTAAACACATTCCTTATCGAAACCTGTTTATTTAATTATTTTTTCAAAAATCTATGATTTATTTTTCAAGCAATAAGGGGACTTTAGCATAAAAAGTAAGTCTTTTTTTCTAAATCGTGTGTAATTATGTAAAATTCAATCATTCAATTCTTAAATCAGAATTTTTCTATATCTCCTGTTTTTTTTAAATGTTCATTTGTTTTTAAATTAAATGTGAAAGACTAATTGTATCTGAATTTTTTGTAGTTAACGTCTATTTTACTTGAATAACTGTAAATTCCACTGATAAATGGTTTTGAAAATTTTCAAAGGGACAAAAATTTTTAAAATGTATTTGTAAAACGTTACAATGGTAGAAACCAATAAATGAGCCGTTTTCTTTGAGAGTAGTGTAAGTCCATTTTGACAAAAAATTAGTTAATGATAAAAATGAATGCAATTTACTATGAACTTTTTATTTATAAACTTTTTCCAAAAAAATCTGTTAAAATTTTCATTGTTTTTATCATTACGAACTTTCGTAGTTAATGGAGTTACAAATATAATTACTTTGAAAATGGTTAAGTCCACTTTCCTCAAAGACATACTACTATTTAGTTAAAAATTGTACTACATAATTTCTTTAATGCATTTTTATATGTGTGGCAACATTGTACATGACATAAACATTTTTATAGTTCCTTGGAATTTTCTTTTCCCCCCGTTTATTATGGAATATAGAGTAATTGTATGAAATATAGTAATTGTCGTTCGTATTTGTTCACTTATCTTGAAGGAGGTGAGACGTATTATTACGTTTAAAATTATTAAGTGTTAAGTTGGTAATAAGTATATAATCAAATTAAATAATTATTAAAAGGGAAAATTACAATTTAAAATCGGACAGTGATTAAGGGTGAGCATTTACAAAAAAAAAATCTTATATTGACACATATCATTTCACAATTAAATTAAAGAAATTACATATTGGAGGGTTTTTAAAATAGAATTCGAATTACATTTTCACCAACCGCGAAAAGACACATGTCAAAAATGTTATTTTCTAAGTATAAAAATAAAAACATCGTATAACAATGTTGGAATCACAAGCATCGCAGAAGAATATGATGTACGCTTAGAGAACGCTGAATTAGCAAGAATATAAGATTTTGATATAACAAAATCCAGATAGATATTTCGCTTTTTCTTTTGATTTACAGAAGACATCCTACCCAAAATTGTTGGTGTCCATTGCATATTATAAACGTAATATGTAAGTTTTAAATGCAGGATTCCATAATTTTCATGATAATGAGGTTTATATGTATGCATGAGACGAAACTATTGCATCCAGGGGTGCCCAATAAAATGGTTTTTGTTGCTTGAAGCATTTAGAAAATGTAACCACGCAACAACATGTAATAGCCTACAGTGATATGTGTACTGAACAAAATAGAAATTGGCTTTAATTAGGCTTAAAGTTGTTCAGTCTTCCAATTCACAGTAGAAATTATCGACCATAAATTTTTATATTCTGGGCACTCTTATCTACCAAACGAGGCCGATTTTGGAACTATCGAGAGTACTATAAGAAAAAGATTTATTGTATGTCCCTAAAGACTATTATATTATCATAAAATGATGCCGAAAATATAAAAAGTTTATTTTGCATGAAATGAAACAAGCTGATTTTGTTTCTACAAAACCTTTAGAAGATGCAAAAAAATCAATGCGAAAAAATATCAATGGTGAAGAAGTAAATTGGTTAAAGATATGTTGGTTAAGGGTTTTAAAAAGCAAACCAATATACAATGTTCTATAAAACTTCATTTAGTGAGAATGAGGATTTTAAATCAAAACAATTATTGCACTCATGGGGAAGACCACAGAATTTTGAAAATATAGAACTAACACGTTTATATCATCATTCCAGACACATGACATTCGAAAAATTTACAGATGTGGTTGATTTATTACCATATATCCCTCCAATACATCATGTCTATTTTCAAAAACTTGATCATAATGATAAAAGTTAAGATATATTAACTGTAAGACTATAAATAATTTTGGTTGTGTATGAATGGTAAATGCGTGTGTGTTGAAATAAAGCCTTTTTATTTTGTTATTTGTTATTTTTTATAGTTGAAGTATTTAATAAAAATTTCATAAAAATAAATTGGTTTATTTCAATTGAGATTCCATAGTTAATTAATATTTTGTAAATGTAAGATTTTTACTTTTTGCTGACTTTGAAAGTGGTGTAAGTCCTTTTGAAGTTATGGACAGTATAAAATTTTGTTAATCACATTTGAAAAAAATTAAATTATAAATTTAAACCAATTTAATATTTAAAAATTACAAAACTAGAGTAATACATATATCCATATTCTTCAAATTATTCAAGTGCTAAACCTTAAATATCTCCATATACAATAAAGTACACTTACACCATTTTCAAAGAAAACGGCTCAAATTTTGGATGATTGCAAAGATAATTTGAGATAAAAGTGTACTCCTTATCCTATCATTTTAATTTCTCATATACAGATGAGTCAAAGAACTATATAAACATAACACCCCAAAATTGAATGGATATTTGATATGCTTAAAACTTATTACTCTTTAAGCAATTGTTCCACCTTTAAAAACTAGGGTAAAAAAAATGCAATATTCGTGAAAATAAGTTACATGTCTCATCGCCTTTTCTATACAATTTTTCAGTTTCAGACTATACAACAATAAATTGAAAATACTTAGCATATATTTTCAATTGTTCTAATTGAGTATCGCATGCGTGATGTTTTAAAATCGTCTTTATCTCAACGGTTTTACATGACAAAAAAAATTTCGTTAGTCACCGGTATTAGGGTGTTTATTGATTAGGAGTTTTCCCCACAAATTTCTTCGTGAAGATATATATATATATATACATACATATACAAGAAAAGGTTTTTCACACATTTTCGTCATTACGAATAATTCACTATAGAAGCTGGAAAAATGAAGATATTTATTTTTCTTCCATGGTTTTATTGAGGCATTAAGATAAAGTATTATGCAATTTCGAACACGGAATAAAACTAAAAGCAGCTGATACGCCACACTGTGTGGTGCTAGCTAAAGGAAAATAAAAAAAAAAAAAGGTCTAGTAGCACGCACACACGCAAGTTGTGCTTTCATCCAACGGCCTTCAAAATCGTATCAGAGTTCGTTATAGATAGTTTGTTTGTGGATAACAATTCAGGCTCTCTGCCGAAGAAAGATGAGAAGGTGATGGTTAAGGAACTGGTCTGCTACTGGTTATTGTACTTTGATGACTGGAGCCAAGTAGCGAGCCAATTGCAAGTATTTATACTCGGCTGTCTCTGACGTCATATCAAATCTTCTAAAAATTTCTATGGATTGTAGTAGCGCTTGAAAGTTGATTGTTAGGAATTTAAATTGGTCATTTAAGGTATTAAAACTAAATAAATTTAAAATATAGCAATAACGCGGTTTCATCACACTCACACGTTTGTATGTATGTTTGCGTTATTACTGTATCTCTTGTTTTAACAAAATTATAATGCTATTGTCTGTGTTATATCTCTATATTGGCTTATTACGTTAATAATGTTTATTTTAAATATATACAAAGTTACAATATTAAAGCCGAATTATTTTAATCATGAAATCTAGATATCGCTTCCCAAAAATCTCGTTAGAATTTTATATGTAAAACATTATAAATGTTGCCAATCAGGCAAAGAGACACCCAACTATATAAAAAAAAATCATTCAGCAGCAACGCTATTTTTTTTTCCCTTAATTCAAAATCATTTGAATAATTACAGTTATATTGAATACTTACATCTTAATTCGTTATATATTCTGTACAAATTGATTTTTTTCTAATTTTTCAAATAATTCTTAAATAAGAAATGTATGCAATGCATTATTTAGAGAATTGATTTAAAAATTATATGCATGTTCTAAGACCAAAAAAAAGGACATATCAAGAAAGAAATATCCGAATAGAATAAGAATAGTTAGGAAAAAAAAGAAGTCGATTGTTTCATTGATTATTTATGCCACCCTCGTATTTCCAACGAGTCTCGTAATTCTAAATTATGAATAAATGTCCTGGGCGATACCCGAATGAAACCTCACTTTCCTAATTTCCTCATCATCCAATTGTGAAACTTTGAGACGCGGCTGATTTAACTGGCATCAGTCTATCTATACGATGGGTCTTCATTAGAATCAAGATTCAAGACCAGCGGCATGATCAATAACGTAAAAGTCAAATATATGATTAGAGTAAAGAAGATCAAAATTCCGGATAACTGTACATCTCCTTTACATTAAGATGATACTTCTTTCGTTTATTTTGTGAAGATATTTATACGAATCTGCATGCGCTGTTTTTCTTTCTATATACTTAATGAAATTTGCTTAGTTCTTATATTACAGTGTGAGTATTATCTGCACTCAGTTCACGCTTAAGTTGTATTCTTACGTTTTACAATTTCTCTTACAAATCCCCTTTAAGAATATTACTTAGTTAAGCAATAGTTAGATGTCGCCATGTGTACGCGACATCCGAATCTTGTTACCTTTCTTTCCCTCCGGGTTTTCTCTAGTGCATATGAAAAGGCAGTTTTGAGCACTATTATAGAATTTTTCAAGTTATATATTTACAGATTTTAATAGCATGTTCGTTCAATTATATTCTTAAGCCAACATCTTTCTTCTAAATTATGTATTGAATCCTTTGACAGAGTTAGCGAACGTAAAGAAATTAAATTTTTATAGTAAAGCGCCCAGGGATGTCATAGTTACTTAAAATTTTTAAATATTAATTTTTTTTGTTAATTATTCTTAACTCGTTAAGTTTGAAAGGTAATACGTGCTAGCATGCCAAAGTCTTAGGTAATCTTTTATGAAGCAAATGTTATTGTAAAATAAATATATTTGGCTTCCAAAACATTCGAAAACACTTTGTGATTTAAAACGATTTTAAGAGAGTAAATTTTAAAAAAAATGATATATTTAGAACACGAAGAACTCAAATTTATAATGAAAAGTAATATCTTTTGAAAAGAGATTTGGATTTTCTAATGAAGAATTTTCCAGATCGAATGATATGAATCATGAAAAGTAAAAGTTGTAAGATTCAAACCTCGATTTTTCTTTTTTACATTTCACAAAGCAACATTTATTTTTTTAAAGAAGAGTTTTTAATAGCTATATTGGTCAGATTTTGAATAAAACACGTTTTAATGTGAATCGAAGTTATTTATCAGTCTCTGTCAAATTAATCTCACCTATTACGCAATCAACTGCCATTCATTCTTAGCATACAAGTGCGTCTATGAAGTCCATTTCAAATATTTCATCTGCTCTCGTAAATCTACCTTTTATTTTAGTATGCACTATATTTTGAAATCTATTATTAGTAAATTAATTCTGATTTAATCCATCCTGTTGATTTGACTGAAATTATTTTAACCATTATCTGTACTCATAAAATAAACAAGATACTCTCTACTGAATAAATAAACTTGAATGGTTAAACACTCGAAGGTAAAAAAAAAATTGCTCAACTTGATGGCACAGCCAGCGTGCTGACCTGAATAGATTTATTTTAAATTTTATTTTAACAGAATTTAAATTTAATTTTTACTAATTTACTGTTTCTTCGTGAAATAAAAACACCACTAGAAAGTGCGCGTTTTCTAACACTATTCAGCCTTTCGATACCGTCAAAAAACGTTCATCCTGCTCAAAAATGATAAAGAGTAGTGGTTCTTGCATAATAGCAGGCATCCATTACTTCCTACCCATGGAAGGTTGACAAGCAGTGAACTGTCTCTTGCTTTATTAGGCATTATGAAAAACGTTCAAAGGACTCCATTTGTTACAGTAATTTAGTGCTTGGAAAAGGCTGTTCCTATTCCTAAAGGAAGTAACTAAATTATTACCTTTATGTTCATTTTTGGATCCAGATGGAATATTCAGGGTGAGGGCAGACTGAAGAACAGTGATTTAAGTGAAATGTGAAAGAATCATATGGTTCTGCCTACTAAACACATTTTAACTGTAAATGGAATTAATCATTTCCAATTTCTTTATTTCCATGAAGGTAATTAAATAGCAAGAAAATATATTTAATTATATAATTTGTAAAAGAGTCAGTTCCAATTCTGTGCAGCAACAGATGGTAGATTTATCTGCTGTTAGAGTGACTATATCCAGAGTTTTAGCTAGAACACGATTTGATTTCTGTACTTCCTTTATTAGGAAAAATTTCGTTGATAGAAGTAAGTAGGCAAAAAAGGTGTTTATATGTACATTTGTCTGTTTCACTAAGAATGCCTTGCACTTCAAGATTGTAAATGATTTAACAAGTGCAGCGTTTCTAGCAACGCTGAAAAGTTTTGTTACTAGGCGGAGCAATTAGTTGGATCTTTTCAGTGACAACGGCAGATATTCTGCGGGTGCTCATAGAGAATTAAAAGCAATTTTAAAATACTAATTTGAGGAAAAGAATGAGGAAGAAATAAATTTTTATTTAGCTGCTAAAGGTATAAATTGGTATTTTAACCCTTATACTATTCCTCACTTTGGAGATTTATGGGAAGTCAGGGTAAAATCCCTGAAATATCATTTGAAGCAAAACAATTTTAACTTATGAAGAATTTTTTACTCTATTTATTAAAATTGAAGCTGTTCTTAACTTTCGTCCCCTATGCCTTATTTCGAATGATTCAAATGATGTTACGGCATTGACACCTTCTCCGTAGAGATGCCCCTATAAATCATTTGCGTAGCAGGCAGTTAGTTCAGAAGCTAACACAAAATCTTTGGAGAAAATGGTCATCGGAATATTTAAACAAACTCTTAAACCGACCTAAATGGTACAAAGGAGTACCAAATCATAGTAGGAGATTTAATTTTAGTAAAGGATTCTGATAACTTTTCCCCATTAAAATGGCATTTCGCATGGATTATTAAAATCCATCCAAGAGAAGATAATGTTACCCGAGTTGTAACACTAAAGAAAAAAGTGGCATTTAAACTTTAAACATCGGCGGTATATACACTGTACCAAAAATTTTTTTGTCGCTCGCTTCGGCTCTGGTACAACTGCTGTATCAAGCTATCTAGAGACAGTTCTTTCCCCCTTTTTTTCTTCAGCAGACCCTTTTACTACTATCCCTGACCCTTTTTACGACTTTGCTTCTATTGTCCATAATTGGGTGGGGATATTTTTTGCCAACGTTATCAGTTGTATGCGAATTCCTTATCATTGGCGACCTTTAGGAACAATCAAATAGGAAAAAAATACTCCATTTGATGACTTTTCGCTCCCATGACCGATAGAATTTTCTTTCTTCTTGATTTTTCTTCAAATTTTTAGTATGAATCTGAAATTTCTCGCAGAAAAAGAGATTAAAAATTTGAAGAATTATTTTGTTGTTAGACACCCCCAAAAAAATCTGATGACTTTGCTGAATGGGAAAAAGAAAAATTAACCACTTCCAAGCAAAACATTTTTACAGATTGCCACAAGCACATGGGATATGTTGATTTAGGAGACCGCAGGGCATCCACCTACACTTTTGCTTGACGAAATAGGAAAATGACAAAAAATTATTCTTCAGCCTCATTGATATTGTTGTGTTTCTGATATTTAAGTCGTACCAAACTAAGTTAAAAACTCAGTTTAAAAGAATTTAGAATGAATTTAATAGCATGTCTTGTAGAAAAATTTAATCATAAAAATACAGAGTCTTCAGTAATAAAAAAATGAAGAAAATCGTAATAAATTTTCTCATTGGCCTATTGACGAAAAGAAAAGAAGAAAGTACTCATATTGTGCGAAAAAGAATATACAAAAATGAACAACTATTATCTGTAAGGCATGCAATCTGGCTCTATATATTGACCAGAACTGTTTCGAAGAATAACACACAATTTATTTAAAAATCTCTTAACACATAAACCAATAAAAAAATAAAAGGCTAGAATAAAAAAGATTAAAACTGATACATTTTTAATAAAAAAAAAAGAAAAAATAAACAAAAAAGAGACAAAAATTTTAAAAAGTAGAATTCCCTTTATATTTTTAAAACAGACATTTCAAAAACATTGTTACAAGAACTTTTCAGTTTAAGATATAAGTCTCATTTAGAAAAAAAAAAAATATTAAATATATATATATATATATATATATAAATTCTTTAAAATTAAGGATTCATAGAAATATTTGATATAAAAAAGTGTTACATATTATTTTCATTGGAATGCATAAATTAACTGAAGGTTTTGATTTAATTTGTCCTACTTAAGATTTACTCAGCAGCTTCGAAACGTGTTCAATTAAGTTAAAAATTATTTTTTAAATATCACTTTTCATAATATTTTATCACAAAAGGGCAAAGGTAGGCGACTAGTGATGTCGCAAACTCGTAGCCTGGATTGAGTTGTGAGTTCGAGTATTGTTTAATTGAAAACTGGCTGTTAAGCCTGTCTAGATTCTAAGTCCTCATGTTAGTGTGGTGCGGAAGTTTGGTTAGTGGATACTGTCCTCATTGCTTGACCGTCGTTCAAATTTATGAAGTCCGTCACCAATAACCTTCCTATTGCTTCAAAATGCGATGTTATTAAAGTGTCAAATCAAAATATTTGGAGTACATTGATTTTTTCGTGTATTAAAAGGGCGTTAATTTAAAAAAATAAAACGTTTAATAATAATGTTCTACATATAGTTCTTAAAGTTTTTCTTCTTTTACATATTTCGTAGAATAATTTTGAAAACATGAGGTATTATTTTTTATTTCATGGGTTTAATGTTGCAGCTAAATATGTAAGTTGCAATATTGAGACCCCATAGACAAAGTCTGCACAATAAGTCATGCGATTACGCACCCATATATATATATAAGCAAGTAACGAATAGAATATTACGAGTTTATGTTTGAGTCAAAGAGTATAGTCATGAGATTACAGAAGCTATTAATTTAAAATTGTTTTAACGTACTCACTTCAAGAAAATATCTTAGTAATATGGTATAGCGGTCGCTTTCTTTTTTTATTTGTTTTGTTTGAAAATGTTAATTTACGCAATACACGACTCTAAGTTATGATAAATATACATTTAAAAGTTTATAAGTCATTCAATTAAAAATGGGAACCAAGGATTCAGAAAGAATTATTGTGATATGATAGGGCGCCAAATATTAGGATCTTACTTACTCGTCGATGATTACTGACTAAAAATCAGCAACCCTTACTATCTCCCCTTTGTAACTAGAAAACTAACCATACCACATGTGGCGCACTCGAACTTCCCAGTAGGGGAAAGAAAAATTTTCCTCAGTCCTAAAAGCTCCGAGTGGAACGGATATTTTGACTTAGAATCAGCCGAGTTCTAAAGTTAAAAAGACCAATGACAAAGGTTGTACTTTCTTAATGAGAAACTTTAAACTACTTAATACTCTTATATTGCGATTAATTTTCTAATTTTGTATATTATTTTATTGTTATTATCTTTAAATGTTGTGTTTGTTATTTGATTTAATTTTGCGTTAGTGCATTGTATTTAATAGTTTGTGTTAGTTAATATACATTTAATATTGAATACTCGTGCCTACCTGGTGGTATATTAACTCCAGAAGCGCCATTTACATAAACTTAAGTGAGTGAGTGTGTTGAGGTTAGAAGAGCGCCATTTATGTGAGTGTGTAATTCTGTAGTGTGTGCGTTCTACGAGAAGGCCACTGTGTGTATTGAGGCAATCTCGGCTCTCGTAATTATAATTACAGTCCAATATCTTGGAATTCTTGTGAGTGATATATAACTCGATTGAGTTATTGATGGGCCCATATGATATTACAATAATAAGGAAATTGTGTTTTTAATACGTACGTCAATGGTGGTTAATGTGTGGAAAGGGTCTTCCTGGGTTGTTTGATTGTGTTGGTAACACATATTAGGCGAGAATGGCGTTAAAAGTAATCTTTTTTTATATATATTATGCATTACGTAAGAATATATTGATTTATTTTCAACTATTCCAATATTTAAGTTTGAATTTCAAAAAACAGTCGATTTGAAGTCTATTAATCCTCTTGAAAGAAAGCGTTTTAAGGCTAAGAAGAATTTTCTTGTGGATAATGCTCACATGAATTGTGTGTGAACTGCGCACGTAATTAAGGCTATATACCAATATCTTGGCAATATATTAACCTGTCAATATATCAATATATTAACCTGGACCATTGAAGTCAGCACTAATGATAGTATTGGTGGCGATTCGGAGATTTAGTCATGTGGTGATTGTCCAGATAATTGGTCTGCTAGTCTAATTGGATATTTCTTACTTGATAAACATTTTTAAATAAATTTTCCAACCAGTTGTCAGCCTTGAGGAATCCAATATTTTCTATTTTGGGGAAGAGTGAGAGTAAATCATCCAAGTAACAGTCTTAGATGCTTTTTCTTAAATATGAGCACTGCTATTTTCCACTATTATGGATGGATTATTAGATTTATCTCATTAGAACGGAATTTAGCCTCATTAATTCTACTATTAATTCTTAAAATATTATGTTCCTCTATATAAGGGCATAAACTGTGTAGTTAAGATTTTTTCAAAGTTTGCTTTTTCTCGTTAAGCAAAGTTATCTTTTCTTTATAACTTTGTGTCTGCAATTTTTTAACGAGGTATTCTTTGGCTTAACTTAATCCTTCTGCAAACAAGGGATCTATAAATTTAGAGTAGTTTCTGAAGTTAAAAAGGAAGAAAAAAGCGATATATATATATAATTCGCCTTACTTTAATAAGGAGTCAAATTGTTCTAATTTTACAAATATTTTATTTCATATAAGATGTGACAGAATTCTCAATAAATATTCTTGCTTCAGCTTCAGATTTTTAAGCTTATCATCTATTTCTATGTTTTCTTGAAGCCATTTACTTCTATATTCTCTCAGTCATGTTGGAATAGATCACCTTAGCTTGTAATTTATAAGAACAGGAATGCTTCTGGTAAGTTAGTTTGCTGAGTTTGACCGACCAGAACAATATTATCAACATCTGGGATCTGTTATACTACGGATTCCAGAAATTCTGTTGCTTACGAATGGCTTCTAAGGTCTTAAATTAGTTTTATTCAGGACATAATAATTCTGGAAACTGACAAAGATAAATTTTGCGGCAAAAGCCATTAATTAATTCGAACAAATACCTCCAAAGTCTAGGTACAATAATTGTTCTCATTTATTCTAAACGAAGAGAAGTTGATTAATTAAAGGAAGCCACTAAGGTATTAGAAACCGTAAAACTTATATTGATATAATTATTTAAGTCACAATATCTTAAATAGGTTACTGCGCCATATTCACTTCCGCTGGCATCACAAAAATGTGTTAAGAAATTTCTTTATCAAAATATATTCTTGCGGAAGAAAAATATTTTTAAGTAAATTATTTGAGAAATCAAATTTTCAAAAATCATTTTTCATTCATAGGAAATAATTAAATCTTAATCGAATCCTATGACCCTATATTCTGTAACAAAATTTTAATGTTTATGATAAATGGTGATGCAAGAACAAAAAAGAATACATATTAGCCACATATATTGCAGCTTAGATTATGATCGACTCTTCCTCTGTATTCCAAATTAGGTCTAATATCTTAGCAGATGCAAGGGATTCACTAAACGTATATTATTAGATAACCATAAATTTTTTAGTTCTCTAGAATTATTAAATTTACACATATTCGTGCTTATACCTTTCAAAATATCTACTGATATCAGATGACAATGCATCTCCATTAGTATCGATTATAATTGCTACATTCATCATTACAGCAATAACAGAACAGATTTGCTGCTACACATATGCTAGATCATTCAATAACTCGACCAAAAACAATATATTAATGGCAATTAATCTCATGTTTGTCAAAACTATTTCTGGAAAAAAAATCCCAAAACAAATAGGAGCCTATCAAAATATCTATATTTTATGACTCATCACTTTCACGAGACAGTCAGCTGGAGATTTTGTTTTGACGTAAATTGGTAGTAATTTCGTCTGTGCCTCGTATCATGGCGCCAGATATGTCTAGGGTTACTAAAGATTGGTTTATTTTGCAAATGGAAGTTTTTTCTGCTGATTTCCAATCCCACTAAGAAATAAATCTGTTCTGACGCTTTTTTTTTTTTTTTTTTTTAAATTTCAAACGAATAAAGAATTAAAACTTCATAGAGAAATGGTTTTAGTTTTAATGCTTTTAATATACTTTCTCAAGAAACATTTACAACTACCGCAAAAGAGATGGATTCTGACAGTTTTAGAATTAAATTTTAAACTAACTTTCAACTGTACATGTTTAATAATAAGCATTTTTTAAAAATTAATATTTTAATTCTCCACCCCTCCCGTTTTGCCAAACAGTACTACTAATAAACAGAGAAATGCATGCTTCATTTTTCCCAGGAAAAAAAAATCGAATGTGTCTGGTTATAATTTTTTTCGTTATGATTCATTAGTTATTTTTAATGTGATGTTGCGATTTCTATTTCCTATGCAAATAGAACTACGGTGATTTTGGCTGTTATATTTAAAACGAGGAAATTTATTTGTACGACATTTTTTTTTAATCATCTGAAAGACTTAAATCATTTGATACAACAATTAGATTTTTCAAGAATTTTTATTTTGATCTGGAAAAGGGACATTTTATATTGCTGAAAATCATGTGAGTTATTTCAAAAAATACAAAAAGTCCGCACAACATGAGACACGTTTTTCTTAGAGCTGTGGCTGAGGGTGTATTTCCAATAAACAATTAATTTACCCTCAAATTTGTGATGATATAACGTGAAACTAGATTACTTTTGCTTTAATTTGAAATTAGAAGTGATAATCCCCAACACTTTATTTCTTTTCTTAAAAGAAATAACTATTGTCATTTTTTTATTTTTTGTCAGAGAAATTTTAAAACTAAAATCATAAGGGACAAAATTTGAAAGTACTGGTGTCAATATATGTTCACAGATTCTCAAATCAATACCATGGAATCAAGAGTTCTAACAGAAACATGAAATTAATTATATAATTTTCTTGCTGGCATTAGATGAATGTCTTACATTCCCCAGATTCAAAATGTTATTCTTAAAAGAATTAATCATGATATCCCTCATTCCAAATTGCTCTTTCAAATTTTTAACAAAATTGTGATAATTATCATTAGTAAGTTCAAAATCAGAAACTACGTCGGCTGCTTGGCCAATCAAAAGAGGTTTTAGTTACGCAAACATTTCCCCTTGAGAACATGAATCATTTTTATTTATATTTAATGCTTTCAAAATAATTCCAAAAATCTTACCAATGTTAAAGATTTCTAGCAAATTTCTCGATTGTAAGTTTAGGCTTCGTGCAACTTATTAACGAATATTGATTTCTGGGAATAATGAACCGGAAACACTTTCATTTTGATTTAAAGAATTATTCGTTTATCCTATAGCTAAATTTATTTATTCAAGAAATCGCGGTATTCGTTTGTATAATCTTAAAATATTTTTCTTGATACTTTTCGCTTGTACTTCCTTGTCAATGGAATCGACAGGCGTTAAAGTTTCAATACCTTAAACAAAAAACTTTTTAAATTTTTAGCCCTGTCTAAAATTAGCTCATAATCATCATATGATGCTGATTCATCAAGTTCCTTTTCGGATTGTAATTTATTTTCAACTTGATTTATTTAAGTTGCTGTTAATTTATGTAATTTTAATTCTAATTTTCCCCTAATTCTACAGAATAGACATTTTGATATTTTTTAAAAGTAAATTATACAAACACTGTTTAAAAATTATGAAAAGTAAGCTCAGCTTACCTTGCACATGCTAAGATTAATCAATTTAGAGTACTATTTTTTGGTTGATTTTATTGACGTTATACTAGAAGCAACAAGAGGGTTATTGGCGACGAACCTCTAATTTTGAACCTTGGTCAAGTGCAGGGGATGATACCTGAGCTGACATCTTCCTCTTTCACAGCACTCCAATTGGAGTATTTGGGATCTCAAACAGATTTAATGTACCTCAGCCCCGGTACACGACAGGTCTTTAGTGGTTTTAAGGCTTGAATCCACGACTCTACAAAAACTTCATTTCGTGATTCCTCGACCATGATCAATAGGCTACAGTGGCCATATTAGCATTCTATAATTTTGCATTAGTAGCATTTTAGGTTATTCGATGCAGTATATCAGTAGTGTCATTGAACCTCAATGTGCCTCTCAACAGTATTTATTCCAAGTCAAAATGTCTTGAACAGCTGTAAACTATTCCCGGTCGATGTACCAACATTTTTCGAGTAACCTTCGAATCCACTATCTTATACTACGAATAGTAACCAAAATAAAAATATGAAGTTAATCCACATATTACAAATTCAAACATTTATTTTTGATACAAGTGCGGTTGAAATACAATCAAAATAATGTCCAGCATTAGGAGATCTGTTAGCCTTTTCATAAAAAATATCGCTTCGTTCGATTTAGTGATGAACAAGTAAAAATTATTTACTTACAAAAATCAATCTCCAGTGGATTCTGGCTGTTACAGTTAGTTAATTCTAAGCACTCGCATTCAATTTGTTCTTGTCTGGATAAAATATTAATGACTCTATAAGAGTTAATTTTCTCATCGCTTTTTAACAGCTGTCAAAACAATCAGCAGAAAATGAAACAACTTAAGACTAGACGGAACACATGCAATGTTTCAATTCAAATCAAGTAAGTGAATATTAAAAAAAAAAAAAAGTAAGCAGTTAATTCCATTTTTGGTCAAGAACTGTTATACTTCTGTTCTGTACTACCACTATCGTATGAATACTCAGCTTATTTTTCGAATATGTTCATTAACTTCACCCAGTACAAGGAACTTTAATCTTTTTGTAATTTTTGCTTCGGTGTAGATTGTAACAAAATGAAGCAGTATACAAGCTTGTAAAATTTAACAGAAATCCATTTATCATGGTGTTTAAAAAAAATTGAGCATTCGGTTTTATTTTTTGAACTAAGAGCAATTGTTTAAAAAAATGCCTTATATTCGTTAAGAACTGAAAATAAGAATGTTAAATAAACACTAATACAGAAAAAAAAATATTGAAAAATTATCAATAGAAAATATTATTTTTTTAATTAAACTTTTGATTAGAATTATTTAACAAGTGGTCTTTAACAGTATTTTGAGTATATTTCTAGAAATATTATTTGGAGATGGGAATAAAATTTGAGACATATAATCTATTTTAAACATTTTTTACCTTATTTTAAAAACATGCATACGTCATATAAAATTGTTTTGAACATAATTAATTACTCGATGAACAACAAAAATTATTTCTTTTTAAACGAAAAATTAATCAACTTGCAAAAGAAATTGAACCATTCAAAAATAATAAAGTTGCCCAATACGTTACTAATATAAATCACAGATGGCGCCACGAAATTTAGAAAACTGTTTTGATGTTTTGCTTTGGTTTTTATTAACGGCACACTAGCAGCTACTCGGGGGCTACAGGCCTTGTAATTTTGAACGTGGGTCAAGTAACGATAAAATTTTGAGGAACGTGTTTTCAAATAACTGAAATTATTTTTGCATGCTCTTCGTAAGCTTTTAGATAGAATTATTCAACGTGTTTTAAAATTAAAACCTTTAAAATATCTAGAAGATGTTGAAAAAAATTATCTTTTTCTCTGAATCGAGAGGGTTTGATTACGATTATCAGTTTATCGGAAAGCAGATTAAAACGTACGTTCCCCTCATCCTACCTAATTAAATTCATGCTGGATATAAATATTTTCAGTTTTTTTTTTAAAAAAATAAATTTAAAGTAATCACACTTTTCTTTCAATTGATATTTAAAACCTTTGATCGCAAATAAAGTATTTTATAAGATTTGTGAGACAGAGACGATGTAAAAAACTATTAGAAAGACTCGCCTTAATATAGATTTTAAAACAAAATCTGCTTTTGAAAAAAATATTCCGTGTAGAAGATTCCACATGAATCCCAGCATCAATGTAACATTTTATGTAAAAAAATTATGCATTTTCAAATAAATTTTAAATTAGTAGGCTGTATAATGAAATCTACAAGATAAAATAATTTTTTCAATAGAAGTAAAATACGATAATTGCACACACACACACACATGTATTGACTTTAATTTAATAACTTCTATAAATAATAATTTATATATAATTTTCTATTCTATCCTATTCTCCCTAATTCAAAAGTAAAGAACTCATTCTTATTTCCTGATCCTCTTCCAAATTATCCTTTTATTTAATAGATCACGCGCTCATAAAATTTGTCTGATCCTTTTTCCCATGGCCATAAATTTGTCAAAATAATCCCTTGTTCTTATTGTACCGCCATTGTAACATGCACTGCGGTAAAACCGCTAAAAACGTTTCCTGTTTCTTCGGCCCGACAGGCCGACCTTGCGCATTTTCTTCATAATGAATAACAAATAAAATCACCAACATGAACTTGAATTTCACTCGCTTTCTTCATTGATTAAAAATGGAATGATTAAATTTCCTCCTGTAAATTTATATATATAAGTCTGTATATATATATATATATATATATATATATATATATATA
>BMAW01013976.1:154542-210967 GCA_019974015.1 Nephila pilipes
TAATAATAATTTAATTTTCTATTCTGTCCCATTCTCTCTTTCTCTCTCTCTCTAATACAAAGATTAATAGTTCATTTTTATATCTTGATACATTTTTAAATTATCCTTTTATTTATTAGATCACACACTCACAGCTTTTATTTAATCCGCTTTCCTACGGTTTGAAATCTATAAGAAATAATCGCTACTAGAATCTCTGTCTTTTGCTGAAATCCTTAGGAATCCTTACACCTAAAACTGTGAAATTGTATCACATGACAAAATGTCCTATAAAATCTCAAATAAAAACTTGATGTACAGCAAAAAAAGCGCTCTCTTACTCTTACTCTTCTACTCTTCTGACCTTTGCTGTAATCTCCATATGGTCTTTCGCTTCGGCCTCTGTAGCCGAAGCCGGGCTAAGTTCGTTAGAACGAAACGCCCTCTCTGCTAGAATGGATAAATAATCTTATTATGAAAAAAGGACTGTTCATCTCTGCCATGCATTCGCATTTTAAATTTAATTATCAACAATTAATAGCTTTCATCTAGTTGACAGGATGCTTAATTGTAATTTATAAAGATGTTATGTTTCATATATATATATGAGAGAGAGAAATCGGGGAAACATTTGCTTGAGACTTCAATAAATTACCAAGTTTGAATTTTTTTTTTTTTTTTTTTTTTTTTAATTATTTATTTTTAATTTTTTTTTTTTTTTTTTTGTAATTATTCATGTTTAAATAACGAGAGACAGACATGACTTGAAACTAATTTCATGAAATAAATGCATTAATACATTAAGACTTTGCCCACAAAGTTTTGGAAAGTACAAGTTCAATAAATATATAAATAAAAAAGAAGAAAAACAAGTAATTTTGGAAGGTTGTAAGCGAAAACAAGAAATATAACCTATTGTTAGTGTTCTTGCAACAAAAACACTCATACATCCAAATTGGAATCACTACCGATTATTTACCCAAAAACAGAAGCCTTTGTTATAAAAATAAAATAACATAAATAACGAAGAGAAAACGACACAATTTTTTGAAAGCTGCAATAAATAATTACTGTGACTTATATATTACTTTTCTCTTCCGATTAGTATGCTTTTCTCTATTTATTGGCCAAAGCAATATAAAATTTCCGGGATAATAAATGAATATTTTTGTTCGAAAAGAAACGGTAGCTCTAAGGTTGGAGAGATATTGGTGATATTTCTTTTTATTATCAGAGCATCAGTTATTATTTTCCGCATTTAGATTCATAATCTTATCTTCTTTAACTTATTTGTAAGACCATTTCTGAATAAATGTTATTTTCCTTCATATAATAAGACATAACTAGGAAATTTGGTAGTGGTATCGTAGGGGAGAGTTGAACCTATTCAGATCTGTTCCTAGATTTTCACAACATTATGACGATTCTGAAATATTCAGTATGACTATTTTTGGAATGCAGTCTTACTAAAGCATTGTTATCGTGTTCATGATAAATGTTCTGGTAAAGAAACTTATAATGTTGATTTTTCCTCCTTTTCGCAACCGTTTGAACAATCGTCCTGGATAGGTAACGATAAAACTGATATTCCGCTTAGGCAGCGTGATTTTGTAATGAAAGCTTGACTACCGGCCACGTTAAAAAAAAAAAAAAAAACGTCTGTCTAATGTTCAATCGACAGTTTGGAACCAGTAGTGGCATTTACAGTTGGGCCGCTTGAAGAAATGTTTTCCTTTTGGCAATTTTCACCAACAAAATTTTTCGGCATCAAGTAGGATGCTGAAATAGGATCCGGCTACTTAAGACAGTACTTCAATAACAGATATCAGATCAGGCTTGCATTAGAGTTGTAAAGAAATTCCTATTGGGATAAGTTATTGTGTGGGGTTATGTCAATTTTAGAAAGTTTGGTAAAATGGTTGGAGAGTTATAAATATGATTTAGTTTTATATGAGTATCTGAGTAATTACTACAATTGATATTGACTCTTTATTACAATCTTAAAAACTCATTGTTATCTATTAAGATTATTGTCATCTTAAGGATGCGATGTTGGGCTCATCGCTATTTTCTTTTCAGTTATCTCCAGGACTTTTTTGGTAATTTGAATTGCATACAATTACAGCTCCTTGTCAACCCAAAAGAGACGCTATTAGGTAAATAAGATTAAGATAAGAGTGTAGTGAATTAAATTTAAGATAGTTATACAATAATTGAAACAGAATTTAAAGGATAGAGAAAAGGAGATAGATGATAAAGACAAGGTGATAGATTAGGTTCAATCACCATAATTAATCGTTTGGAGTGAAGATAATCCTTGTTAAAGTAGAACGAGTTGAATTTGTGATAAACAAGAATGAACTTATGGACTATTTAATTATACTTAAAATGGCTGTAGAGATAAATAATGAAGGAAATACACTCATTGCCATAAAAATTTGCGCACCAAGAAATAAGAGTGGAATCGTTATGAAACTTGGTACGAAGGTACGTGTCAGGCATATATGTAAATGATTAGAGATGCAGCGTGAATGTGCATTGCGTAATGCCACGAGAGGGCGCTGAACTTCATGCACCTTGGATTATAAAACAGGTAGGAAGAGCTTGTTTTCATGTATTTAATCTGTTGCAGAGGGATGCGTTTTGACTAGAAATTCCATCAACAGATACAAGATGAGCAGCTGTGAGAGCTCGAGACGGAGAACATTATAGGGATGATGGGCCAGAGAGAGATCTATTACACGGCGACAAGCCTCCGGAAGCCCCTGACAGACCAATGGTCGAGAAGACATCATACGACATACATGTTTTGCGCCGACTGTCTCATTGTCTAGCGTCCATACACAGGCTGAACTTTCACTGCGGGCCACTGTGTCAGGCCGTACAATCGTAAAGCGTCCGGCTGAAGGACAATTGCTATCGCGGTGCCCATTTCGTTTACTACCATTGACATCCACTCACTGTTACCTCCGTTTGGAGAAACTGAAGGAATTGGATTAAAATCTTATGGAATCAGTTCGTCTTAAATGACAAATCCAGATTCAATTTGAGCAGTCATGACAATCGTGTACGTGTGTCGAGGCCCCGTGGCGAACATCTAAATCCTGCCTTCGCTGTATAGCGGCACACCGCTCCCACAACTGGTATGAGCATATGGGATGCCATCACTTACGACACTCGGTCTCTCCTAATATTGATCCCCGACGCCATCATGGGAGGACTTCCTGGAGCCATTTTTTCAATAGGACATTGCTTGCCCACATACAGAAAGGATTTCACAGGAATGCCTTCTCTACATTTCCACCCATTCCTGGCTTGCTTGATTTCCAGATTTGTCACAGATCGAGCATATCCTGGATCCTTTATGACGGCAATTTAGACAGCCAAAGAGTTTGATCGACCCGGTTGACACAAACCCGGGTTACCCTAGCTATCTTTCTCTATTTTCGACCCTCCTTGTCAACCAATTTTTGTCTTTTTTAATTTATTCACGTCCAGACTTCAGTTAAATCTTGCTTAGAGTAGCATAGCCACATCTGGCCCTTGAGAAAATAATTTTTACATTCACTCACTCACTACAGCAACTGTAGATTAAGATGTAACAGGAAATCATACTAGAATGCCTCAATATCCGATCATATAGCATCATGCATTCATGTTAGAGGTGATCCAACAAAGTAGAAAACCTCCATTCATTTGTAATTTTTCCTTACAATAAATGATCATTTTGCTTTGATTTTGTAATCACTTACATCAACGATGTACTTATGCATGTAGAATTTTTCTATTCTGACAACACCTATTTGGTGCAAAAATATTTATGGCAATGAGTATACGTCACAAGGTGATGCGATCGATGTATACTATAACTAAATGAATATGGCCCTAATAATACTTACTCTGTCTCTCCTTTTTTTTTTGATATTTTATCATATAACAGGTTAAACGTTTAGTAACGAAATAAAAATCGATTTGTAAATTTTTATTTATAATAATATAAGAATCAGATTTACATAGGACAAAGATGTCTATTTAGTGAACAATAGGAATGCACTTACATTATTTTTATATTTTTTAATTAAGATAATGTCGCACCGTGCCGCTTTTCATTAGTGATAAAAGGTGTAACTAAAGTACACCTTTTATAAATGCTGTCATGTAAATTTACTGACCACTTCTGAGTTAAAAAAATTCTTCTTGCAGTCCGATCCAAGTGAGAGTAATCTGACTTAATGAGGTTGCACTGTACTTTTGTTCCATTCTTTTCATTTCTTACATTTCATAAAAACGTTCCTACTTTTTTAAACGTTCAGGTGGAGCCAATTTAAAAAGTTGATGACAAAAGATAGAAAAGACTGTGAATGATTCATATTCATGCAGTCGTTCAATAGATTCATTCATTCATTTTTGTCAAGTATGTTTCTTTCTGGGAAATAGTTATCTTTGCATACTATTGGCAGCGTCATTCTTTAACTGTTATCATTTTAATCACCAAACATGGTGATAATTCTTAAAACTATCTATAATAGAATGGTTAGAATTTCGTTTTAGTCGTTTTACGAATTCTGTTTATTTTTTCCATTGTTTTGAAACAAATATTTTCACTGTTAATTAAAATAAAACCGTTGCATAGAAAATGCCTAAAATTTATATACTGCACAGAGCTTTCAGCGAATATTTGGATTTATTGAAATACTCGCGATTGACTATTAAACGAAAGTCACTTCTGAAAAACAATGAACTCAGAAATTGTTTATTTAGAGTGGATAATTTTCTGCAAGGTGTCTAGGAACTCCACAATCAAATTTGGACGGGCAGTAGGTTGTATCATAAGGAATCATAAATACATACGAAAACATATTAGGAAATGCCATCCTCAAGTGATAACGAGATATAAAGACACAGAAAGACGTAATACAGAATACAGCTTAAAGCTCTTTATTACTCAAATTTAAGAGTACATTTATATTTAAATAAATCATAAGAGATGTTCAAAATTTTGCCACTTGGTATAAATGCACGCATAATATCTACGTCGCTTGGATTGTCAAACATTCTGAAAGATTTCTAAACAAAAGAGAGATTAGGAATTGAAAGTCGTCCAAACTTTCTTGTAGAAACCTCTATTCAAATGCGGCAGAATATTTGGGTCTCTCCGAAGATATTAAAGAGACTCTTTACTTCTTTACCAGGGATAATCTTCAGGATGAACTTTTGAAAATGAAAAGGATATAAAAAACTCGCTGTTTAGAATGGGCCGAATAATTATTCGAAATGATCCTGATGCAACGGCAAAACCCTGTGTACTGGAGTCGGGATTTCAGTCGACGGTATCCAACACACTTTCTTCAATATAGTTGTTGATCGCGGTGTCCTGCACTGGCACGACAAAGGATTGATGTTCTGATAGGTTCTAATGCACGTGAGCGAAAAATTGATGATTTAGTTGAAGCTTCGTTGGAAATATTTCCCACTACAGTGGTATGGCCACTTATAAACCCCGTTAGGTGAGCCGTACTCGAAGTGAATATTGGCCAACTCGGTTTAGGTGAAACGATTCATGCTGATCGCACTCAGTCGAGCCCTGTAATGAGGAAACTTTAAGAGGCTATGTGCAGTGTCACCAATGCATTTCCGACCATATTTTCCGATGTGATTATGACTCCTGTAGATGTTATCTATCTATCCTGTAAGTTTGTGCATGGAGTTCCAGGACAAATCGCTATTTATCTTTCTTTATTCTAGGAGTAATTACAAAAAAAACAGGTGTTTTTGTAAGAAGTGGTTCAGGTTTCTACACTCTTTGGAATTTAGTATAAAAATTGAATTAGTTCCTCTAATCTCCTATAAATGTAAATTTAGAGTATCTACTTTCAGCTTGTCTTAAGCTTCTCGAAGAAGATTTTCTCTCAAATTTCTTAATAACAACACACTAGTAACGAGTAAAATCTAAATATTTTTTTTTATTCAACAAGCCGTTTATAAAAACTCTCAGATCTTCTTTCCTTAATCTTGTTTTTATAAACTACCATCATCAATATTATTATCATCAATAATGATGACAGAATTTAAGACGCCTTAATAGCTAACCTCAAGGGGAATCCCTTTTGGCCCTCAAATCCCTTTTGGAGAGGAAATCCTTTTCCCTTTTGAAAAGGGGAATCCCTTTTGGCCTAGTTTCTAACAGCGCTGCAAAAAGCGAACGGAAAAGTATTTTTCCTACAGACACATTACAGTTTCGACTCCGTCACAAAGGTCAATCGATGCCCCCTCCCACGGGAGTAAAAAACATCAATTCATATGGTGGTGTAAAAACATGAGCAGCCGAACCTACTTCGGAAAATGAACGCTTCCCTGTAGTTAAACAATAAAAATATAAAACTTAAAATTTTACTATATGCCCACGTATGAAGGAAAAAATGCTATTGAAAATTAAAAAATAAAATGAAAATTTAAAATGGAATTGAAGAATACATAATGTAGATTTCCAAGATGAGAAACTTCGATCACTTATATACAGCCATTGCCTCTTAATTTTAAAAAATCTTTTTACTAAATTTTGTAAGATTCAAATGAATATTATATATTGAACTTATTATAACCTGCAAAATTATATTAATTATAGAGAAAAAAAAAAAGTAAATCCCTCTTGATTATAGATATGCAATTAAAAGTATAAAATTAGTCAATTTGAAGGAGATATATTCTGGAGCTGAAGAAATGCAATAACATGTTTTTAGAAAAATTCACAATTTTCCTTCTGGCCCAGAAATGGAAGCACATTCGACGTATTTGGAGATTATTTTATAGACGCAAATTGCATCGGAAGACACAAACAGTTAAAATAAGCCTTTACAAGCCGTTTCAGGTTCGTGTATAATCAAATTATACAACCGAAGAATTTTACATACATTAAACACAATTCGTAATTTCTTAGAAATAAATATTTTTGTTTAATATATATATATATATATATATATATATATCATAAGATGACAACATGAATGTTCAGGAAATGATGAAGTAACGTTATAACCTCTAGAACAAATAACGGGTATCGCCGGAATATTCGTAGCTGCCGTAATAAAATTGATGTTACGTTCTGTGAAAGAAATAGCACTTTTGGGAATGAACTGTTTTCGGTAATAAGCGATGGTTCGAAAGGAAATTGTTCTGACAGCATTTCTCAAGGCTTAAAATCTTTACGCTCCTTTATCTGGAAGGATAAATCTAAGATTTTCTTCATTAAAATTACCTGTTGAATTTTTTTCCAAAATGATAATTTAAAATTCGGAATATAAGCTCTTCGTATACAAAGCAATAGCTTTTGTGATTCAAATACTTTGCACGTATAGAAATATGAATATTGAAGAAATGTAATTTTTACAAAGGCTCAAGTTTTTCCCTTAAAATTTTAAGCGTTTTTGGAATTAGTATAATAAAAAAATATCATGACATAATTTTTATTTCATCATTTACTTTACTATACAGACGTAGGTTAGCTCAGTTGTCAATACACTATTATTAAAGAAAAAAAAATATAGATTGACCATCACGAGAATAGCATATGTTATGTACTCTGCATATGTTATGTACATCCAATTTTCAGACTATATCATTTTCTCTAAACCTGGAAATAAATTAATGGCTTAGTTCAGGGGTGAGAAATTTTTTTGGCACTGGGACCACTTCGGAAAACGTAGGCTAGAGGCGATATTTAGGGAAAACTTCTATTTCTGTTTTTTAAAAAAAGCAAAATCAAACTTTTTCAGCGAATATTTCTTGAATACTAAGTCTTACATATAACTTTTGTAATGTAATTGAATTTAAAGAATTTAATTAAGTGGTTAATAACTGGGTAACCATAAAAAACTTGCAATAACAAATGTAGTAATATAATTCACTCATGATCTCCTTAAATATACTATTGCCAGATATTTTTTGTTAAGACACATATTAAATACAAGCGTGAAGAATTTAATGAGAATTTTCTTATATTTTATGAATGATAAGAGCCATAGATATTTCTTATAGGAACTGTTATATTAATTACGGTTAAAATTATTGAATACAATTTAATAATAAGTTTTATATAACTTTTTCATTCATTTCTGCATGAACTGTATTAAATAATATTTTTAACGATTTAATCTGGATTTATTGGTAAAGTGGCTTGACCACACGGTGTCTCAGCTTTCGGCCCAGTCAAAATTTCCTAATTTAAACTTGAGTTGGAGAAATGTACTTTAGAGAAACCCCCGAATGCATTTCCTTTGACTGCCGGTCCAGTTAACGGTGAATACGGCTGTTCGAGTACATTTGAATTAACGGGAATTAATTCAAAAACACTTCTAATGACGGGATCTTAATCAGGTATACTCAGGTATACTATGTAACTCAGTATATCACCATACATTTGCTCGACCCTATATGGTATCTTTATTGTTACGTGGTTGATCATCTTTCGAAAACGTAAAATGTCCACACTATCAAAAAACACATTTTTTCCAGAGAAAAATCTTGGCGACGTTGGTGACAAAATTTAATGCTTAGGTCAGCTCTATATTTCTAACACTACTTCCAGGTACATTCTCATACTGTCTGCCGAACGATCTTTCCAACAATGATAGTCGTTCTGAAGGGATTTAATTTCTGCATAATAATGAGAATCTCTCTAATTTTTCAAATCTCTTCTCCCTCGTATTCATTACTGTTCTTTTCTTCTATATACAGTAAGGCTAATTGAGATACCTCATGGGTTTTTCACAAGGCGAGGTTCTCATATCAAATATTGTAGTAACGAAACCACGCAGATCAGTAAAAGAGAAATGTTCATGAAACCTCAAAACACATTTATTGCTCTGTTTTTTCCACTAATAAAATAAACTCATTTATAAATAGAATAGAACCAGGCTTCATCTCGTCCTAGTATATCTATAGTTGTTGAACCTTAGAAAAAGCGATACAGAAAATTGCAACATTAAATATGAAAGAACAATCATGCTTGAAAAATACTTAATGTCTATTCTAATGTTAATTTCCATAAAACAGAAAACGAAACAACTATAAAACTTTCTGTTTATCATGAATAAATTTGAAAGAAACTTAAAATAATTTTTTCCTGAAATTCCACAATTCAGTTTTTTTGGTTTATTCTAAAATAATTTAATTTATTCCCTCAATTTTTTTTACGTATTCTACTTCGTTATATTGGTAACGTAATATTGGATTCGCCAACACTTTCTCTTTAACTAACATCTGAGGCTAATTTTATGCGATGATTGATATGAGAACCTCTCCTTATGAAAGAACCGTGACATATGTAAATCAGCATTACTGTATAAGAAGTGTAGTAAATGAAAAAAAGAAATAAAGAGATTACAGAAATTCGAAGAAACACGTTATTGGTTTCAGCAACTGTGATGCAATATACTGAGTGTGAATTTTAAGTAGAATTCCAGTGAAGGCATTCGAGACGATAGATGTGTTCTTAAATTGGATCCATTGATATAGGTTCGGCGAAACAGAGTTACTCTTTTAGTTGAATTTCTTATTATGACGTTTGGTTAAAAACGCGATTAGTTATCCGCTCCTTTTATGACGTTGGGCTATTTTCTCTACTTTAATCTCGGGGAATTTATAGAAATTTGAATTGCATAAAATTACTATTTCTTCCCAGCCAAAATGAAACGTGATTTGGTAAATTAGATGAAGGTAAAAGTGAAGTGAAAATGATTTTAGAACAATTAGAGAAAAGGAATACATATGAAATAGAATTGAAAGGGAAAAAATAGAGGTAGATTAGAGGATAAAAACAGGTTGATAAATATTTGTAAGTTGTATTAAAGCATCGAAGTTAAACTTTCAGATTGAAGTAAATCTGTTTGTTAAAGTACCAAAATACAGACAGGCTCTTTGCTGGAAGGGCTGAATCAGAAGAGTGAATTGGTAAGCTGAATATTTTATCTCGCTCTTTCGTAACTTCATTGGAGTCTAAAAATTATTGACTGTGTAATTAGAAGGAAAGTTGGCATTAGAATTAAATAATGCAGGACGGTTGTCACACAATTAATTTGTTTCGATTTTACTTATTCAAACTGTGAATAAAATTATTAAATGTTTTAGAACTCATCTCTATCGAACGATTATGTAAAATAAATTTACACTTAACGATAGTAGTTTGTTACAACGTAACAGTCAAATTTCAAAACATTCACATTATTGCTAAACGGAAAGTTTGATTGACAAAACGTGGGGCATATTCCAAGAAAATTGCAAATCACGGTGTAAGAGATAGATTTCAAGGTTAAACGTTTCATGAAAAAAAAAATAGAGAGAAAAAATGAATTGGTGTAAAAAAAATCGTTATATTTGAAGTCACTTTTGAGATCAGCATAAAGTATGATGTTGCAAATTGTATGCAAATTATACAAGATAAACTTTCATTTTGACATATCATGAATGAAAACGAATGCAACGTAATTTTGAAAGCGAAAACGAGTAACGTCATCGCTTAGTTTTGTCAAAAGTATTTCACTATGTTCTGATTTCAGTTGTTACGAACCAGTTCGTAACGAATCGTCATCGTTGGGAAGACGCAATTAACTCTAAATAGTTATTTGAGCACAGACATGGTGACGCAAATAACTATCACCCCCAAAAAAACCTTAGCCATTTTATTTGAGCTCTTAATAATGAATATCGAAATAAAATAATAATGCGAAACTGTTAACTAAACGCGTCCTTGAAGAACTATCACAATGAAGAATTTAACAAATTTAAGTAACTTTAAGTAATAGAACCAATTAAAAAAATTGTTAAGAGGCCATTGGTTTCACTCTGTGCATATAATTTTTGGGAGTTTAATTTCTTCTTTATCCTTTGTTTGAATTTTAAATTTTTTATCTATAGAAAAATAGTACTATTATCGCTTTGAGGTTGGCACAATATAGTAGCCGCGGCATTCTATTGATCATAGTCATGGAGTCGCGGCCAAATTAACCCTTCAGATGCTTATCTTACTTAGATAAGTACGGAAATCATAACCCCGAACCTCTCTAATAATCTTCTTTCCAATGGAGTATGTTCTCTTCGGTAAATAATTGTCCCCGGTATGTCTTAGGGATCTTTCTCTATTTTCGGTTGCTGTTGTAGCCTAGAGGTCATGATCGTGAACTTGCGGTCGGCGTTTAATCGAGCTATAAGTTCGAGCTCTGATGTCACTAAAAACCACCGTACAGCGAGGAATATGCATATTAAATCTGGTCAAGACTCCAAGTCCTCTGGTTGGAGGTTCAAACTCGTGTTGTCCTCATCACTTGATCGAGGTCAAAATTAAGATGTTCACCAATAGCCCGCATGTTGCTTCTCAGTGCGATGTTCATAAACAATAACATCACTTGGCACAATATATCCCTCGATGATTCAGTGCCTTTCAATTTCTTACAACCAACCCAAACAGTAGAATTCTATGAACTGGATTTGATTCAAGAGGTTTCAAGTCATAGAATCCGAGTCAAGTATACACATCTCATTTATTGCCTCAAAGATGCTTCAACCAATATAGTGTTTTTGTGACTCTCTCTAATTCCTTTATTTCTCTTCCCTTATTCGCTACGCTTTTTATTATATAGCTTAGCTAATTAATATATCAATATGTCTCTTGATTCTTTCACAAGGTGAAGAATGTCGTATCAAATAACGCAATAAAGTAGTCCATAAGTTAGTTAAAAAAAAATACGCGTGTGATTCCCTTACAGAATTATTGCAGAATTTTGTCATTATACAGTTTCCCTATAATATAGATGAGATATTTTTAAGGTAATATTTTCAAGTTATATTTCAATATATTGTTCAAGATAATTTTTCAAATTATACAAGAATATATTACATTTATTCTTGTAAATTACAAGAGTAAATGTAAAATAAATGAATAAAAACAAATAGCACATCAATAATTTACCACACTTTTCTTTGGATAATGAATTAAAAAGGAATTACACACTCATTTTAATTACAAAAAAAGGACAAATTGATTAGTTACTCAATGTCTTTGTAATCTACCTTTGTAGCATACATAACATTCAGATTATGCGATCAAGCCGAATGCTTTCCGAGATTTCAGGTTGCGGCTCTACAACAGAGAGGTTAAGTTAAAAAATAAATGTTTTAAAATTACCTTTTGGCTTTCCTTAATAATTTAATAAATAAGGAATTTGGCATTGATGCGGTTATTTGCCGTGGTTGCCATTATTTACTGATTTCACCATGCTACAACATATTAGCTGAACAATACTAGTAAGTTTGCGTTTGTTGAGGCCGCAGTAGCCTAGGGGTCATGTTTCACCTTCGCATTGTTTCCTTCGAGTCGTGCATTCGAGCCAGGTTCCACTGAACACCCGCTTTGTAGCGGGACTAGTGCACCTTAGTTTTGGACCAGGTCCCAAGTCCTCCCAATGATGTGGTATGGGAGTTTGGAGAAAGAGGTACTAGTTTAGGTAGCGTCACGTGACCGATGCTCAAAACTGAAAGGTCTGTCGCCAATCGCTCTCGTGTTGCTTCAAAGTACAAGCCGAGGGCAGGATTAGAAGTCAGAAATTACAATTAAGTGGTTAGAAGATAATGATTAATATAGCGTATAGACGTAGGTGAGATGTTCTTAACTTACAAAGATTGTTATTAAACATGATCACGAGGATCCCTCCGAGTTGGTAGCAGTAATTATATGTCTCCTTATTACTACATTCTTATATTTGTGTAATTAGACTTTAATTTAGTGACTATTTAGCTAGCAAGAGATGACCTCTGAAACGAATAACAGGAAGACTTTACACAGTTGTATAGGAAGAGGAATCATGGGAGGGTATCAGGTGACTGATTTAAGTGCTTCCACTAAATCCATAAATCATTCAGCTCCACGAATTGGTTTTGCTTTCATTTTAGTGTCCGACAACTTAATTGGCAATAAGAATATCAGATATCGTCAAAGCATTACAAGTTGGGGTAGATACATTCCTTATTATAACCCTATTTACTTAACCTTTTTTTCAAAACGCTGTTATGCATTTTAATTAAACAATTTATTCTTGCAAAAAACGCAATTCTTTATTTTTAAATTGTTCTGGGTATTGAAACTATGTATAATTCAATAAATTAGAGTTTAAGCTTGATTTTTCTTACCTCGTGTTTTTTTCCTTATGTCCTTTTGTTGGGCCGCGGTAGCCTAGTGGTCAAGGTCGTGGACTAGCGGCCGGCGGTTTTCGTTCAGTCGCGGGCTCGATCCTTGGTAGCAGTAATCCATTGAGATTGACATTAATTGAGATTGATTGCTGGAAATAACAATTTCTTCCAATTAAAATTAAACGTGATTATGCTAATTGGAGACAGAAGGAAATAAAATCAAATGAGTTAGATATGACGGTATATAAGCAAAGAGAAATTTAGAGGATATAGGACGAGTGGGATTAGCTCTGAGTGTATTGCTCGCAAGGGATCAATGATACCAAGAATTGTTGCTGGTGGTAACTGTCGTTGAGGATTTAGTAAATGAAAGTAACCTCGACTGGAAAAGTTTCGGTAAGAGTGTCTTATTGTAATAATATTTGAATAGGTAGATTAATCCAAGGACCCCTAAAGAGAACGAAAACTCAATAGGCATTATATCACAGAAGATACGTAAATAGTTGTGTTAAGACTTGACTGGTGTGTCCTTGCGTAGGTTATTGACTCTAAGAGTTAGTTGTATTTGACCGTAATATGGCACAAGAGTCGGGTGGAAGTAGTGTTTCACCACAACTTACATTCAAGGAACTATATTAAATGCGTTAAATTAAGGAAATACATTCAGTTGTAAATTCTTTTTTAAAATCTAAAAATCCTCGTATTTCTAAAGGGGGAAAAAACTGATTTTTAATCACCCCGATACCTACACATTTCTCCTTTCCAAGTACTTAATATTTAGTTTTATGCTATACATTCACAAGTAGCAGGTTAAGGTTGTAATGTTTTTCTTTTCTTTTTTTTTGTATGAAGTAACTTATGTAAGTTTATTTTGTAAAAGTTAGGTTGAAATGTTTCGTTTAAAGTAACTTTAAAATCGACCTATGACAAAAACATGTTTTACTATCATTTCATTTTCAGGTTACAGATAGTTTTCTTTTTTCAAAAAGATGATCCAAATATTATTATTGCACGTTCTGTTTTATATACCTGTAAGTTTTTAAGAGGCATTTTTTAAATTTGATATTATCAATAGTGCTCTTTTTTACGTTAAAATCCTGAATCATTATATTGCTTATTCAGTCACATGTTTCGTATTTTTCAGTATAAAATTTGTGAATTTCGAATAGTTTTTTTTTTCCATCTTTATATATCATTTTGTAATATAAGTTATTTTTTCGATAATTTTTTGAAACGTGTTTAATTTAATAGTATAAAGCAATGATTCCCCCTTTTCTCAATGTAATCTTTGATTGTTGCAGAAGATATTGATATGTCAGCCTCATGCTAACAGCACTACTCTTTTCGAGGAAAAAAAAATTAACTGCAACCTTCAAACAATTTTTAATGATTCATTTCGTACCCCCACGGGATCTTACGGACGTACCCCACAGAAATATTAGTCAATACTGCACTACTAATATTAAAAATAATGGAGGAATTTCAATATATATGAGAATTTATATATGAGAATGGCAATATTTTTAATTATTTATAGTAATGAAATTGCAATTACTTTTGAAATATATTGTATAACTGAAAAAACATGCAATAAGACATTCATTTAGGATTTTATGAAGACCCAATAACATATGGAGTTTTAGTTTCTTAAATTTATCACATATTATCTTAGTTCGTACACTTTGTGAGACATTGACAACCAATTTTTCTTTTACTGATCTTGTGCTGCCATGCAGTGATCACATCCGGTTGTTGATGATTTTCTACCCCGCAGCGTTAGCGTAAATTCGACCTCCAGTCCGGCGATGTTTCAACCCTTGACCTTTAGTCCGGAGAAAAGTTGGGCAGTCGATTATTTGTAATGCTTTTATCAACAACACCAAAAAGAGTTCCCTTTCGGGAGAATTATTATGGCGCTTTAACTTCTGGTGTTGTTGTTGAAAAGAGTCGCTGCAGTCTGAAAGAGGTTTAAATAGTGTGCACCGTGGTGACTGGGTTAGCTGTGGTGCCTTGTTCCCTTTGAGACACACTAAGTCTTATATTTATCAGATCTTACTTATGATTAATCATGCTTTTTGAAAAGCTAGGACACCGTGGGAAAGAGCACCAGGAATTGAAATCTTTTGAGGCTTACTTGTCTAATATATATACTAATTTTGAGGCTTACTTGTCTAATATATTCTATTTCAACCTGATTCCTCTTCCGCAAATACCATTAAGCCTTATTTCTTAATAATATTCTAATAGGACTCCAATCAGTCTCAACAATCAACAACGCTATTGCAACCAGTTGTAAACACTTTTTAATTCCAGAATCGTAGCGATGCCAGATCAATTATATGATATAAATTTATGACGATGCGCTTCCCTTTACTGTCTGTAATTTTGAACCTACGAGAGATGTTCCGATTCGTCAATCTGTTTTCACACTGAAACTTTATTGCCATAAATAAATAAATAAATAAAAACGGTATCTTGAATTATATACCTTGCACTATTTTTCAGCATAGCTGCCACGGACATTGAAACATTTGTCGCAGCTGCAATCAGTTGGAAGAAACCACTCTGGTAAAACCGAGTGACCTGCGATACAAGGAATTGTCATGAAGCCTGTTCCAGCTCAGCATTTTTTGAATGGACTTGTGCACGTTCATTACGCAACATAGACATTACATCTGATACTGTTATACACCTGTTCACCAACACCAAGTCCTGTACTCTAGCAATGTTGTTTTCATTCTTGGATATGTACGGATGCCGAACTTTATCTTCTATACTAAACATGCAACACCAGCGTTCAACTATTTGACGAGACGTGACCTGTTCACCATACACGGTTTATAGTCTTTCATGGATGACGGACACACTATCTCAAGTGCCCATTCATACCGGAAAACAACACACACTTCTATTGTCGACCATGTAGTCAGTACACGCCTGTCTGCCACTGTGATTTGTACTCGGGATCGCCGGTCTGATGCCACTATCTCTTCTTCGTTGCACTGCTCATGTCCTGATGTTACTTCCTTCAATGAACTAGCAAAGGATATGGATTATTATGGTTATTTGATTTACCTGGTGTACCATCTGATCTTTTGAAAAAATGAAGAAACTTACTTTCGGAACATCCGTCGTATATTTTCAAACTTCTGAACATAAATCTGGTAACAAACTTTAACACTAACACAGTTGATCTGCCATTTTTGCTAAAAAATTTGGATTGTTAATTCATTATATTTCATTACATGTGTTTCTTCGGTAGGAGGTTGTTAATGGACCGGATCTGTTCAGAACTTTCAGTCTATCCGAAAGACATCAATAGCCGGCGTGTTTTTAAAATCAATGTTATCTTTTTTTTGTATTTGGGGATATATTTAAGCCTCTATTTTATTTGAATCCAATTCTGTGAAATATAATCCTTTTACAGAAGACTACAAATTTTTAAAAAAATTTTGCTATACTTAACACCTTTGAAACGAGTTACACCAACAATGGAACAGAACATATGTTATTTGCAGCTATCATGAGCCAAGGGTGATGGTATATCGCTGTATGTTGATTTTATGTGCTGTCAAATGAGCCTTATTTCAATAACTCTTTAAATGAGGAGTTAAGTAAACGAGTTTAAGAAACGTTTATCGTCACCCAAGTGTTAAATAAACTGGTTCATGTTCTTATAGAACTTTTTTCACAAACGTAATATCTCATAGAGAATTAAAATTGAAAACTTCAGGATAGAAAATTAAACATATAAACTAAACTTCGTTTCTTGTACTTTATATATATATATAAATATATATATTATATATATGTGTGTGTGCGTGCGCGTGAGTGCTTGTGTGTGTATTTTTGGGCTAGGGACTTGAAAAATTTAAGATTTGTATTATTTAAATATTTTTATAATTTTGACATTCTTTATATGAAATCAATAGCGTATTGTAGTTACATATTCCTCTTCTAATAAAGCCCCCAGTCTATATATATTTTTTATAAATAATCTAAGTTAACTCTAATTACACATTTTATATTTAAAACTTATTTCATAACATACTTGAATGATAAGAATCACTTGATAATGATAAGATTCAATTAATATATAACACAGATAGCTAATGTGCATGTAGTAAATTACACATATTTAGATATAAATAATGTGCAAACAGATACAATATGAGACGATTAGATGTTAGTCCAGTAATGATTTTGTTAATGTTTTGACACATTCCTCTTGGTCTCAAAGTCCTAAAGACCAAAAGATTTCAAGACCTCATCTTAGAGATGAGGGTGAGAAACTTGTTTGCTCTGATAAATTCCATACAATTTAAAAAACGCTTGTTAGAGTCCAAGAAAAAATTACAATTATGCAGGTCGGAAAGGGTTTCTGCCCCTTATCGAAAGTAAGACTCCTGGTATGTCAATTAGCATGTCTGCAAATGATGGTTTGGACGCCTCTATCTCCATTAATAGTAAAAAGATAATCAGAAGTTCATCTGTTATACCATGAGTGAAACGGAGGTGACTTCTATAATTGTTGGCCCCCCTCCGACTCTTTCTATCCTCACGTCATGATTCACTGCAATAATTGTTATAAATATCATATTAATAGTCAGGAAATAACTGTATTTATAGATATTTGTAATACTGTTATTTTATTTTATTATATTTATTTTCTTATTTTACAATATTTTTTGGTAGAAATTATGTATTCAAATGGGCAAAAAAAAAGAGTCAAATGATAATCTGATGCCAAAAGTCTAAGATAAAGTTAGGTTTATGAATTCGTTAATTTGATATACTTAAAATATAGATATGATGCATGAATTTTCCCATTTAATGCAAGATAGTGCAACATAAGTTTTAAAATATACACCTTCCTTTTAATAGGCTTCTCCTGTGCAACTAATAAGCATATTATACTGTTTCCTACTTAAATTTGATACTGAAAGTAGGAAAAATTAATTTTAATTAGTATCAAAGTTTAATGAGCGCTTTTTACAGGAGGAATTTTTTTTCTCAGCTATCGGAAACATTGTCAAAATTGTTTCCAGTAGAAATTTCTATTAGATATCAATTTTCTTTTTTCTAAATAATTGGCAAAATTCAGCATTCTTCGTAACTTTGGTTCTTAATTGAGTGAAAGTTGACGCACGAATACATCGGTTATTAATAAAAAAATAAGGGTTCTCTTCATCTTGTGGTAAATAATAGTTCAGAACATTTTTCAGAGAGTAAAACACTTTAGTATTAATATGATACCCTTTCAATATCAATAAAATAGAAAGTACCAGATATTAATAAACTTATAATTTCTCTTTAGATTAGTCATATTTTTTCCAATGTAATATACGAGGGTGTATCAGATATGAATTAGATTTCTGAGAACTATATATTTTTTGAAATAACAGTTACCAAAATTTCATCAATGCTATTTTTCCATGTAACTTCTATTAAGATCTACAAATTTTTTTCAAAGCTATTGGGAATCTTCATTCCTCAAAATCAAAAAAAAGTCAGGCGTGTAAGGTATCAATTTGCGCCCGAAATTCTTCTATTTATTTATTTTATGAAAATCATTCTTTTCCTATCGCTATTTTGAAGGATCCACACAAATGGTAGTCATAGCTGCTAAGTTCGGACTACAGAGAGGATATTCGAGTGTTTTTTCCTTTGTGTATCACTAGATACTTGGGAACTTGCACTGTACTGGGGAAGAAAACCATTATGGAACGCAATTGAATATGTTTTGCAACGATATGCAGCTTTAGACCTCTCCAAAAGTTCACAGAATCATACTGCATTAATTGCTCTTTGGGGTGAAGAAATTCGACGTACACTATACCCTGTGAAAAGTAAAGAGTATATCTCCACCAAAAAAATGGGATGACCCCATACTAAATTGACATCTGCGCATATCTGAGAGTGTTGTACATCTGAGTATTTTTAATGACTGCCATGTATTTTCATCGAAGGCTTTCATGTTGAATATTGATACATGTTTATATATTTTAGAGTTGTTTTCCTGAAACAGATCTTATCGGAATCACAAAAAACCCTGGCCCAATGTAACGAGAAAAGATAGGTTTTACTTTTAATTTTATTTATCTGAATGATATATGATGTGCTGGACATTTGATCAGCTTTTATACACCATTTCCTACTGAACTATTTTATTTTAAGGGGTTAGTTACTGAATAAATTTACTCATGAAGAATAAACTGACGGTAATTAATTTTTTAAACTTCAAATAACTTACAATGGTTGTTATGACTATAAACATGAAAATCATCTCTATCACTATTTAAAAGGTTTCATTTATAATTGAATCACCTTCCTATATTCAATATTTCATTAACTAAATTTTAACGCAAATGACCCTGAAAAATTGAATCATGAAGCAAAAGAATAAGTATTTATTAAATGCTTCTAAATTTTCAGGTTCCTCAGATATAAGAATTATAATCTTTCACGCATACATTAATGATGGGATCTCTCTGGTAAAAAGAAGCGGTATTGTACACTTTCAGTTATATCTACGAAATCACTGAGGTATCTGGATAAAATTTATTGTGTATATTAATTGATCCTTATATGTATGATATTGTAAATTACAGCTTTTCATATAGATTTGATTGGTTTTAAGAAGCCCTAGATTGAAGTAATCGGCCGTATAGAGAAGACAGAGCTCGCAGTATGATGAAGTTCCTTCTCTTGAAAAATCACAGAGTTCGGAAAATTTAGAATGAATTCAAGAAGTTTCTAAGGATTCCATAGTCAGCCATATGACATTTTTGGGAGATGGAAAAGGAATTTTCAAGATGACCTCATATCCTCACATACGATCCAAGAAGGGAATAACTATCGGATGATGATGCCACTGTGGAGAAAATGAAGGATTTTATCCTATTATACTGAAGTGCAACCATCCAAATGATCACGAAGGAGATTAATCTCAGAAACGGTAGTGCGCGGGAAATTATTATCAAATAACAGCACATTCAAAAGTGTCAGTACGCTAGCTTCTACGCGACTACTGATTCCTTTACAAAAACAAACACAGCATGTCCAAACAAGGGATGTGTTAAATATCTTATAGTAAGACGAAGAGGGGGAATTGTTTGATAACGTGGTAATTTTGGATGAATCTGGAACTATCAATATGATCCAGAATCAAGGAGATGAGCAAGTAGTAAAAATACTGCGACTCACCGGTCCAAGAAAGCTAACTAAGATGAAGAAGCCTGTAAAGAAATTCATGTTGTTTGTTTTTTCGAATTGTCACGGACTCATCCTAACAGATTACATGGAGAAGGGTCAGACCATCCGCGGTGCCTCTTACTGCACATTGTGGAACTAATTGCGTGAAGATCTGATCTAGACACGGCACAGTATGTTTGTTCAGCAAAGGCGTCCATCTCCATGCCGTCTACTGCCTCTCTCGAGAAGTTAGGTGAAGGGGGAGTGCCAACTCAGATTCATCCTCGTCACTTCACAGAGGTTCATATTACGAAGTCCGTCACCAAAAGCCCTTGTGTTGTTTCAAGTGCGACATTAATAAAACCTAACCAATCACATCCCGAGGTGCCATTGAGGAATCAAAACAAAGTCACTTTGAAATGTTGCCACGTCCGACCTATTCGCCCGATCTAGATTAAAGTGACCATTTCTTATTTCCAGAGCTCAAAAAAAATCATTGCGAGGTCTTTATTTGACACACAAATGATGTCATTCAAGCAGGGGAACAATGTCATGCGTTTTACAACGATGATGTTCGGAAGGTCAAGAAATGTTGGGAAAAATGTATAACTCTGAATTTTGATTATGTAGAGATGACTTAAAAATGAAAATAAAAATTAAATTTCTATTTTGATCATCTTTAATAACAATTAAAACTTTATGATGCCTCTCTTGAATATCTTTTGATTTTGGATCCTACTTTCAAGTATTAATTGAAGACAGCTTTGACGCACGGATAAACATAAATAATAATTAACATTTAATTAATGTAATTAATTTAAAATTTAAAAAAAAATCTTGGAGGTGCATCAGCAAACCAATTTCAAGGAAAATATCTGAAAATGCACATATAATTATATATAGGTCCCAGAAGAGTTAAGGTTGGTGTTTTATTAATATTTTTTCCGAAATTCAAAAGTTGTAAACAGCTTTCAAACAAGATCAATCTTTTGATCTTCATTTACTGCATTTTTTAATTTAATATATTTCTATTAATGCTATTATTTTACTTAATTTTTTTTATTATTTTCATTACAATAATTTATTATTTCAATTATATTTATTACTTTTTCCGGTCAGTCTCGTTTTACTATTGAAATGGATACAATGACACGCAAACAGAAATAATAATACAAAATTAAAAGATATCCTTAAACGTTTTTAATATTCTTGCATTTAGTTGAAATACCAAACATATTTTTGAAGATCAATAAGTATTGAATTTTATAAATTAACACCATTAAAAATACTTATTTTCATTCTTAATACATACCACGTAATAAAAAGCAGAAAATTACATACAATTTGTGTAAATAAATTATTGCTAAAATGCACTGTTCATTAATTATTAATGACAAAATATGCAATATTTAAATAACAAATTCTATAAACGACAGACACAATTTTTTCATAAACTGTATGTATAAAACTGATTTAAACCGAGATAATGATACACTCATCACATTCAGCTAAAAAAATATTTCACTGTGAATAATTTACAGACCGATAAAAAAACAATTTTGCTTTAAAAAAGCGATGAGTAGAAAAAAAAAACATACAATGTTATATACGCTGAATCATCTATTTTAATAAACTTTTTCTTCTGTGAGGTTGATCATCTATTAAGAACATTTGACACAGCGATAGATTGAATTGATAATTGAAATAATTTTTTTAAAACACTTTTGTATAAATAAACGCGTTGACATTCGATTTTTTGCAGTTTACATTAAGATCAACAGTTTCGTAGGTAATAGTTACTTCGAGTAATGATATTGAGTAATCATATATAGCAAATATCATTGAGAGGTGTACGGTAATGCAATGTCTGTTATGACATTTCTTGCAAATCATTTCAGGTGTGTTTCATGTCAACAAAATGCCTTTGAATTACGATGTGGACATATACAGTCAACTGGACAATCCATGGGACAGCATAGTACGCTTCTTAAATATCACCCTGCGAGAGATGGGATGGAGCAATGGCGATCAGGAGGAAGTGGTGATGGATGTGGGATGTGGTCCCGGAAGACTTACTTCGGAATTCATTCTTCGTATTTTTCCGAATTTGAAAAAGATCATTGCTCTGGATGCGGAATCCAATATGATCGAGAAGGCCAGGTGTCTGCATCCCCACCCGAAGATTGAGTACGATGTAGCTAATTTTGAAGACAGGTTTGAATTTAGATATTTTTTTCCTGTTTGAAATATCAATTATTCATTAAATTAGTAATTCATCCTTTCAATAAGAATTCCTAATAGTACATAAAATCCATTAAGATTTTGAATTAAATTTTTCAAAAAGCATATAAATTGGCTTTGCGAACTTCATTTTAATATGTGCTAACTTTTTTCATTGTTAAGTTCTCAAAAAAAAAAAAAATCATTCAAAATGAATATTGACTAACGTAATGTAAGCATACTTTCAGGCCCTAAGCTCCTCAGAAGTAACTACAATAATAAAAAGAAGAAAGCACCTTCTTCATATTTCTAATGCATGCTTATTTTCACAAGCAACACGTTCTAAATAACAACAACAAAAAAAAAAAAAACGTCGCCAATTTTAACGGCAAAAACCATACAAACAAATGATTCTGCCATAAAAATCAATTATTAAATTAATTATTAAAATAAAGGCAAATTATACATTATTAAAGTAAACAATTCTATTTTGTTCAGATTTCAAAACAAAAGCTGACAATAAAATATGAAATTAAATATATCATAGCAATGCGAATATACCTTAAGTAAACTAAATGTAATTATTATAATCATACTGCGTTATGATGCCAATCTTTTGAACTTAACACCATGTACCCTTTATTCTATGCCCCACTCGTTTTTGTTGATGTCACTTTCCCATACCCAATATATTATCACGTGTTGAAAGAGATCGATCGTTCTTTTGATCTAATCTATGCTTAGTGAACTGGGTTAGGTGTAATATAAAATATTCTTCATTAAGAATAAATGAATTTAAGTGATTGTAAACTAGATATTTTGATATGGTAAACAAGTAACGAGAAAAGTACTTTACACCTCCTTTAACTCATCCTTGATTAAGACTTATTCCACATTAAGGCTCCTATCTACCGGCCATTTTGATTTCGTAGACATAATGTTGATCCTGTGTAATTTCTCTTAATGCCTTCAGATCTATAATATTGTATCTATTTGAATGCAAACAAGTAATTTAAATAAAAAAATAAAGATGATTTTTACTTAAGTCAACAAAGAAAAACTTTATTTTAGTCACTTTTTATAAAATAATTACAATTAATATAAATATGTGTATACATGTGACAGAATCCCAATATTAAGTGGCAAAAGAAATTTTTTTTCAGCGATTTATACTCTTCGTCACTGATGGTATTTGTTACTAAATTTATATTCTATTAATTAAATATCTTATATAAGAGAAATTTTATTTTCTCTCATATAAAGCGAAAGTTAATTATTTGAAAATCAAATAAAAAAATTTTATGCTTCGGCGAGATTCGATCCGAAGGCATAAAGATTCCACGCCGACACTTTACCATCTTGCCATTGCAAGACAAATGACATAGTAGAAGCATTGGCTTGTTTCTTAATTCATCCGGTAAATAAAGTGGTTGGAATGCAGTTCAGTTTGGCGACAGGAATTATTTGGCGGTATTTTGTCAAATGTGACTATCCTGTTCCTCTTCGGGGACTTAACGTCCAGCCAAAAAAAATCGCCAAGTTTGGTAATTTTTGAAATCGCTTCAAGCGGTTGGGCTAAACTGTATTTTCACCAATTAAATTTAATTGAATGAATTAATATTTGAAAAAACTATATTAACATCAAGTGTCATCCACTACAAGTTTTAAAAAATGTATTTGAACTTGAGTGGATGAATAAAAATTATTTTATTAACGATTGAAAATTTGAACAAGACATATCTAGAGAGAGTGTGAGCTAAATTTTTAAAAAGGTCATCCGAAAGAGCAAATAATAATGAAGATATCCGTAGAATTACGTTTCTCTCTGATTTTTGAAAATATTATGGAATATTTTTTAAAGAAAAGAAAACCCTCAAACGAGTGTTACTAAAATAAGGTAAAATATTTTTTACAAATCGGGGATTAAAGTACCTTAGTTTTTGCTCTTTCGGATGTATCTTTTTGCATTCAAAAAATAAAATGGTATAGATTTGAGGACGTTAATAGAAATTCCGTAGAATTAACATTACGTTCACGAAATTAAAATGGCCTGTAGATGGGGAGCCTTTTCCCAGCAGTCATTTTGTTTTGTTGAATTTCATTTTGCATTTCATTTTCGTTCGGCGTGTTTCTTAATACATTCATTGTAAATTAGTTAATTGTGCAAATCTATATCGAAAAAAGACTGAACAAAATAAAGAAAAATAAATGGTGCATATATGTTTAATTATTTTATAATACTTTGAGGTTCGTGTATATTTTGCGTAGTATATATAATCCTATTTTTGTGCAATGGATAGGGATCGAATAAAAGAAAACGACGCGTAAAAGTTTTTTCTTTAACTTCTTTTTAACTATAAAATGTACGGTTTCCAGAACATTTAAAAAATTATGCGGCAAATAGGAACCATATGGAAACTTTCTTATTGAAAATGTAATTCGAATTTTTCACAATGCAGCTAGAAATTGGTTTTCCAAACAAGGCAAAATTAAGTTCATATACGGGAACTTTTTTAAATATTTTATTTGCTTATTAAATTAAATAAAACAGAAATGAAAATTTTAAACTGTACATATAAAATTAATTCTTCAGAGTCAAGCACACGCATTCTCTTAGGGAAACTGCAACAAAATCACTTTCAAGATGCTACTTCGCACTTGTTCAGAGTTGATATTTTTGGTGATTCAATGTAGTTGACGATTAGTTTTTGAGATGACGGGTGTTTGATTAGCTGCTTACGTGTATAGTGGAAACCAAAAATACGACATCGAAGCTCATTCTGGAATTTCAAACTTCTTTTGGAATTGGTATAGGTATCTAATGCAAGAAAATTCGTTTTGCTCGTAAGTCCTCAAGTGTTAGCTGTATAGGCAATCGCAGGATAGATTAAGCTGCAATATTGTTAACAAAATTAGTATTGGTATATGAACATATTTTTTATAATATGATGATGTAATGTATGAGAAAGTATATTTTGACTTCTTCTTAAAGTACTTTTTTCATTACGTTTTTCTTATTCTATGCATTTTGATGGCCTTTTTTATATACCGCATAGAAAAGAACGTACATAAAAATTCATGCGACTAACCACATAAAAAAGGAGAATATAAAAACAGATTTGACTGGTTTGAAGTATACTTAGATAATATGAAAAATATACGCATGTGTTTACTTTGTAAATGATGTTGGGCGGAAGAGTTTATTATCTTATTTTCTTTGGCCATGCGGAGTATCGCAGCGAAAAAAAATTAATTAATCGTAATTTCTTGCATTTCTAAAAATATTTATTTTCAAATCACGATGTTTGGTTATTTGTGATTTTCTCTTTACTACCCTTAGGGAATTTTGATAATCAGAATTGATTACAAAATTACAATTCCTTACCAACAACTGGTAAATGAAACGCGGTTAGGTAAATTAGATGAACATAAGGGAAATAAATTGAATTATGGCTAGTGATACACAAGCAAAATAAAATTGAAAGTAAAGAGAAGGGAAGTAGAGGATAACGACAAGTTGGTATACTTGTAGAATGAATCGAATCTTCGTAATTAATAGTTTCTGTTGGAAGTGAGTTCTGTTCAGAATAATAAGGTTCGATTCAGCTATAATTGAGAAGAGCTTCAATCGTAATGAGTTAATTAGTAAGCTAACACTTTATTCTATAAAGATTAATTAAAATTAATTGAGTTAAGAGGGATTCGAGAGGGAGAGAGAGATCTTACATATTCTATACTAAGAGCTCTCATGTATCTTTAGTTAGAGTCTTGTGTGAACTCGTTGACAATTTCATTAGACTTTAAGATGGCTGTAGAGTTAAATAATAAAGGAAATACGTCACAAAATAACAAGACCCATGACCTTCATTATAAAAATAAGCTTCATATTTCTTAGTGCCTATTTATATGTTAAGTAACATTTTATGTTATGTACTCTGTTAAAAAATAACTTAAAATTTAAAGTAAAATATGTGTATTTTCAGTAACGTGTTCCCCTTTCCCTATTGATGATATCTTGAAATAATATCTTTTAAAGCAGTTTAATGAAGAGATTGGTCGTCTAGGAACTCATCTCAAGCAGTAGTATAAATTTATACAAAAGCGATCTCAGTTTTGAATAATAAAAGTAGACTTATGCAGTATCAGTGTGATCTATTCAGATTATGCTATTCCCTAAAAGTCACAACATATTGCATAATAATTATTTTATTGTTAATTCTTGAAATACTAACTGAAAATAATTTTATTTGCTTCTCATATAAAAAATTCTGCTTTATTATTAGATATAAAATTCTATATTGTGTAAAAGTATTGTGACGCCTGCCCGAACCGGGTTGCCTCTTGTGCCATAACTACATTCAATTATTAAACGTTAAGACACTAGAACAATATTTACGGAATTTATTAACTTCTATTTACTATAACAACAACTATATATGCTCTCCTGGGGAAGATTTCTATTAACCGAACTCAACCCACCAATAGTAATCTAACAGATTTTACCACTAATCCTTCCTCGACTGCAACTCAGACTCTGGATCAACTGTTGAAAACAGTAGTAACTAAACCCCTTGCATCAATCTTTAATCTAAACACCTATTTCAATCTCTCTTTCCACTTCTCCTTCAGCTTCTCTTTCGCGACTTTCAGTTGGAGTTTATATATTTCCTAACTCTCCCCCTTCACTTCATTTCTACCTGCTTTCTATCTGCATATTCACGTTTCATTTTTGGTTGGGCAAAGGTTGTTTAGCAAAAGCAATCAATCTCAGTTAAAAGTCCCCAAGATTAGTGAAGAGAAACCGCGAATAGCCCAATGTCACAGTATGAGCATAGTGAATTGTAGTTTAAGCAAAACTGAAAAAAATAATTAAGCATTTTAGCTTAGTTAAAATAATGTTATGTCAATTTGTGGTTTCTGACTTTGCTGTTAACTCTTTTTTTTTTGTTGATTTAAAATAAGTTCAATTATGTTCATATTTTAAAACCATATTAATAATGAAACATCATTAAATTATTAGTTTAATTATTACCGTACTGAATAAGAAAAAAAAATTCAAGCTTGTAAAGTCAATTGAATTAAAATTAATACTTATGAAAACTAAGTATAAATTAATTGTTATAAATTTATTTATTCATAAATTATTGAAAAATGCGTAAGCATTCACACTGTTAATCCATCTGTTAACTATGAATTTTAATCAAAATGATTTCGTAGCATTTATATATTCAAATGTAATTTTTAATTATTTTTTTAAATTTAATTTTCTGTTCAGCAAATATGGGTCTTTTGTGTAACACAAAATACCCAGTTTTTAAAGGCGCTACCCCGCGACAATATTTCTTTATCCAAATATTAAATGCTAGTATTACATGATTAGTGAAAAATGCAAAGAATCAAGTTTTTGTCTCAAATCAAAATTCAATATACTCAGAATATGTTAAATAAATACAGATAAATCGAAAACTAAGTTTTCTTAGAACATTTTGCGAACATGATTCACAATCGCACGCCTTCATTTTGATTTCTAATATTGAAAACTTTAACGTCATTTAAAGGGTACTCACAAAATTTATTCGTTCGCAAAAAGTTAGCTGCTACGATAGTTTAGTAGCCACGATCGCAAACTCATGGCTAGCACTTTTTCCGTCGAGTCGTGGTTTCGAGTTCTGATTTCACCGAAGACTCGTCGAGTAGTGGAGCTGATGCACGTTGAATCTATCGAGGCTCAAAGTATTTCCTTTGGGATGGGATGGAAATTAGGAGAGATCAGAACCAGGTTTGGAATGATCCTTATCACTTAACCGTAGGCTCAAGATAGAGAGAAATTACGAGATCTGTCACCAATGGCTCTGATGTTCCTTTTAAGTGTGATGTTAATGAACAATCAATCAATCACCAAAAATAGATTGAATAATTTCAATCTATTTCGACCCATTTTTAATTTTTTAATTAGAATATTACCTTCGTTTAGTTTTTAGTTCAGTTTTTATTAACGTCACACAAGAAGCAACACGAGGGCTATTGGCGACAGACCTCGTAATTTTGAACCACAGTCAAGTGACGAGGACGAAACCTGAACTGCACCCCCCCCCCTCTCCTAACATCCACAGCACGCCAAAGGGAGGAATTTGGGTCCCGAACAGATTTAACGTGCATCAGCCCCGGCTACACGGCGGGTCTTTGGCGGCCAAGGATCGAACCCGCGAATGAACGAAAACCGCCGGCCGCTAGTTCACGACCTTGACCACTAGGCTACCGCGGCCCATATTACCTTCGAGGTTAACGTAGGTAATGGAATGTATGTAAAGAATTAGTGATTAGTTTACGAATTTTTTTAGAACCGCTTAATATATGCAATTCCATCTAAATATTAACATACAAATAAGTTAGAAGATTGTGTATTGTACCGGAAAATCATATATATTTTAAAATTGCACACATGTTAGATTTAGAATTTTACTCACGTAGAAAAATTTAAGACAAATCAAGAAGGGGGATATTTCTAGCACTCAGTGTTAATGAATTTTTGTGCTGAATCTTCGAGATGATTGAACAGGAAAGATACACACATTAAGATATAGAAATCGTATGTAACAAAGCCAACGATACTCATACTTAAGAGATCTGAAATAATTTTTTCAATTTTTTCAGGAAAAATTTTTTTTAAAAAAAAAAAAAAAAAAAAAAAAAAAACTTATCTGTAATAGCAGTTTTTTTTTTCTTTCCTTTTTCTTAATTTTTCCTCTTTAATAACCGTATTCTTATGTCATGATTTGTTAATTATACAATAATATTTGAAATGTCTCCTAGACTTTTGACTCACCTTATATCCTAATGTTTTATGATGTTATGCAAATTTTCAGAGTTTTCTTGTTATGTGGATCAGACACATATATTGGTTTTTTTTATGACACAATATTATTTTATATAGGAAGTAAATTTAGATGACTATTCAGTAACACATTCCACACACACGTCATGGATTCTAAAGAGCAAGAATTTTAACTAAATTTTATTAATATTAAACAGTATTGAGCCAAATTCATTTCAAAATTGTTTCAGAAAAATTCTTTATGGTTTCTAATACTTCCTTTAAATTAAAAAATTGATTAGTTTTATTAACATCGCACTGGAAGCAACATGCTGGCTATTGGTGGTCGACCTCGTAACTTATTGAAATGACGAATACGACACTACTCGGGGGTAGGGGGTCTTTAGTAGTATCAAGGCTCGAACTCACGACTCGACGAAAACCTCCGTTCGTGAGTCCGAGACCATGACCACTAGGGTACAGTGGCCACGATACTTCCTACAAATCAAAATATTGTCAACGAGATAATAACTGTTTCTGATACGATTTAAATTTACTGGAATTTGAAAAAGTTTAGTTTTTCACAAATTATTTGAAGATCATGTAAAATTACCTTTTTCGCGAACGATTGTTGTAGCACAAATCACGTAAAATTAATTACTGAATGTGGGATTTTAATGGTACCTCCTTCTCCAAATTTTCACATCCCGCCAAATGGTAAAATTTTTTTGTACGATTGAATCCGGATTCTACATCCCGATCGACTATAACAAATGCGAGGTTCAATTTATTCAAACAGAGAAACATTTTTATTGACCTTTAATACTGGCAAATGAAACTTTAGTTACTTCGAAACGTTGCGAAGAATTTAATTCAGCTTTTCGATTTATATCTACGTAAGCATAGTCTTTGAAATTACGATTGTGTGCTTACTCCAAGAAACTACGTTTCAAAAACAGCTTGTGATCAGATTTTTTTACGTTCGAAAAATGTAAACCGCCAAAAATATTCTTTCGCCCTAACCAAGAATTGAATAACGCAAGTCTTTACACGTGGCTGGAACAGTTTAAAAGTTATTGACGAGTCGAGTGCCCATGGTACCATTTTTTGGGATTATTTGGAGGGAGACAACGCATTATCAACAGCCTGTACTATTCAGACATGATTGAAAAGAAAGTCAAGTCCATGTTGCAGAGCAAATGTCCGAGATGACAGAGGAAAGGTGTGCTTCTTATGACAAACAACCCCCCACCTCATATGGCACAAATGAGTCTGGAAACTTTGCAAAGTGGGTTGGGAGTTTCTAAGTCATCCTCCTTTCAGCCTTGACCTTGCACCTTCGCATTTTTATCTGTTTGGTCCAATAAAAGACGCTTTGAGTGGCATGAAGTTCAACTACAACTAAGGGGTAAAAAAACTAGTTGTGTTTCCAAAAGTCCTCGAATAGCTTATATGGGCGCATCTAATGAGCAACCAGACAATCATTCTGTAGGTTTAAGAGATATTCTGCAGGGGTAATATATTTCCCAGGGTATCATACATTAAAACATTACTAACGTTTATTGATTATGAGTGTCTAATTAATTTCTGAGTGGTAGTGTTGAAAAATAAGTTCGTTGAACAAATTATTGATCATTGGTATTTTTTTTTCTTTTTTGATTACGATTGTAACGTTCCATCGTAAATTTGCGTATAAACAATCGTATATGTTTTTAAAACAAAAATAAAGGACATATTTAAAGGTAAGATGATGGAAATTCTCTTTACTATTATTTCTTGCCTTTGTTGATATTCCGCTCCTATTGTTGAAAAATCACCAGTTCTAGGATTACGTTCGTGCAGCGAGATCCTCGCACTGAGAAAGTGTTAGTATATATATTTTTTGAAACAAATGCTAAATTAATCTTGAGAGCTTAGAATTTATCATTAAGATGTTTGTGGTAAAAGTCAATGATTAATGTAACTAAGATTAAGAGAACGAATAGTGATGGGAAAAAATTACTGAATTTAAAAAAAAGGCAATTCATAAGATTTCAATAATTAAATGGTAATAAATCGGTGATAATATTAGGTATGATTGAAAAGTAAGGCTACATGATCAGAAAACTTTTTTTTATTCAGATATTGGTTTTTGAAATGCTTTTTGTACCTGAAAGTTACTCGTATCGTATTTGTAATAGACTATTAATTTTTCGATATTGTCTCAACTCTTTTCCCTGTAATTGGAGAAACCCTAAGTGGACGATTTTTATTGGTTATTGTTGACAGCGGGTTTTAATAGCAGTCTTTTCCTCGTCCTCAGAGTTACAGTGATGTTTCTGAAGATGAGTCTTCATCTTAGAGAAGAGGCGAATGTCTCTAGTTGGGTGCAGTACGCCTCGCTGTTTTAACTTTATATCCGTGTGAAAACCATCATCTTCAGTTTTAAGCATATCAAGAACACCCAAGAATATAAAAACCAAATGCATTACTTAGAAGAAACGTGCATTTATCAGGTGCTTTAAGAATTGGGAAAATCGGAAGACAAATAGAAAAAAGTTGTAACAGAGTCATTACCCTTTTCAATCAAAACTTGTATAATTACAATGAAATGTAATTATACAACGTGAGCGATATCTTCTACAAAATTAGCACTGTACATCTCTCAAGGGAGCATTTTTTAAAGTTTTAAGTTCAGTGCTCAGTTCGAGAGAAAGAAATAAGAAATATGTGAACATTTTATGTTCGGTGGATGAATAACGATTTGTGCTAAGAATTTATTAGCTTGCAACGAATTTCGTAGCATTCTCTTACTTTTTCCCGTACAGATATACTTGGTTAAAAAATAAATTTTTTAAAATAATTCCTAAATAAAAATAAACTACTTGAAAATATCTACATTATTCAAATTATACTTAAATTATTCCTAGTCTCTTGAACTGGTTTCGCAAAATATGCGTAAACGAATTTCGTCTCCTAAAAAGGGACTGCATTTCGAAAGGTCGTGGTAAATATTGGTTCAAAAATATTTTATGCGTTATATTGAAGTACTTTTTACCATTAACATAAAAATAATTGCTCTAAAATTCATTGTTTTTATATAATAAATTAAAGAATTGTCTGTAAGGGAAATTTAAGAACACCCAATAGCGTTAATATCTAATTTTAGCCATCTTTTTTTTTATATATATATAAATTTGTAGAAAACGTACTTTTAAATATATTACTACTAGTATTATGCCTTTGTCTATCAGTTATTTTCAATTGAATGAATCAAAAAAAGTATATCAGCAAATTTATTTTCAGATCTTTGATTGAGCTCTGGAATGGAAAGATAACAAAGTTTATATCAGTTCATTGCTTCAATCGTATGCAAGATCAGAAAGGCGCATTTCAGAGAGTCTATGATCTCTTACCACCTAACGGAGAAGCAGGTTTTGTTTTCTTGCTTCACAATGGTTACTACGATGCTCTACAATATTTAGCAAAAGATCTCAAATGGTGCTCTTACATACCGGTTAGTATTGTTATTTTTTAAAATATATATATCTATATCTGTCCTATTTCCTTTATCGATATACCATTGTCAATATGGAAAAAAATTAATTTGCAGTAATTTAGTTTTTATTTTAATGCTGTTTGTTAGTCATGGGGATTATTAAGTGATGTTAAAAGAATTAACCCCAATTTTAAGCATTTACTCTGTGACAGTGCTCTGAGTAATTACACTGCAAGTGTCATTTCATAAAAAGGGACTGTTACATGGAATCGAGGATTTTTATACATTGGAAATTATTTTTTCCAAATTTGTGTTAAAGAAACGTTTCACAAGGCTCGGGATGCTAATATTTTTTTCCAGCTACATGCGACTCTATAGGGAAAGTTAAAGTAGTTTAAATTTAAAAGGACTGGTGTTAAGAACGATTAATTTAAAAAGAGAGAAAATCTCAATTTAGTTTATATTATATACATACAGACACATTTATGAGTTAATACTTGGAGTTATTTTTAAAGAATAGATTCTAAAAGCATGAACATATTTTTCGTTATTAAAACACATATAAGTTAATATCCAAGTTATATGCGAGACTTGATTAAAAAGTTATATCTCCGTAGTAACCACTGTTTTATTTTTACCCAATTTTCACAATTATGTAGTACCTGAAAGCAGTAGCAGTGTAATGCATTATTACCTTTTAGTTAATATGGTCTCCGTTTTTTTCCCACGTACTTGCGCCTTCGTGTGACTATCCAATCGAACAAATCCTTGCGCATCGGACAAACCAATCCTAGAGATATTCCCGTGGTATTTATCAATATTAGGCTTTGAACATTTGATGGTAAGGAGAATCATGAGTTTTCGCTGTCTTATTACGCTCAGTGTTACGCCCAAACGGTTACTAAGAGTGACAGCCGTTTTCCCCATTACTGCTTCTGAAAATGTCTCTCTTTTCTGATAGGTGAAGCAGATAACATACTTGCGTTTAAGTAATAGTCTAAAGAAGTATTTACGATACATGAAAAATGTATTTATAACAGGTTTTACACATACTTTTAAGTAATTCAATAAATGATAAATATTAGTTCGTAAATAAATCTCGCTTAGTCAATTTGTTACTTATTCATCTTCAGAATTATCTAGTTTCTGAGTTTTTTCAGTAACATACTTCTGAGGAATCACTCACACTAAAACAGAATAAGATAAACAATTAGATCTGCAATATTTTCCTTCATTGTGCAAAACATTTTACTGTACCCGTATTATCCTTCGTATGCCGTCATTTAACTGGATATCCCGAGTACATATCGTTTAAAACTCAGACAAAGCAGGATAAGAGAATGAATTCAGTTGTTCAGCGCACATTTGGGGAAAATTTTGCTATGTGTATAGGGTTAGGTTGCAATCCTTTTTATCAGAATCCTAGATGTGAGCTGAACTCGTCTACACAAACTGCGTGTTTAGTAAACTAGCTGAACTGTGTGTGTGATAATTCAATTTATCTACTTCTTTATAAATTTGGCTCTTTTCTTTTAATGCTAATTCAAATTTCTTACTTTAAAAACTACTATAACTTTCATGCCTCGAGTCGCGGAAAGCGACCAATCCTCCCGAGTCCCAGTATAGAAATTAAGAATATTCTGCATTAAATTATAGGAAATTATATTTTATTGGATTAAAAGTATTTTTCCAAAATATAATTTTAAAAACAGTCCTGCTGTTACGACATACTGTTGTTAAATTACTAGAGATCAAAAGACACCCAGCAGTCTACCTGGAACCATATGCTTTTTGGTCAAATACATTAGACTTACTGCAGACAGACTTGCTGCCTCTATGTCGCATTATCTGAGAGTCTTATTCCCTTCCCGCTTCTAGTAATGCACACCCACGCTCTTCATTAAGTTTACTAGTTAGGTATACATTGTGTATCGCTCACTCCCGCAAGAAAGCCCATGCACTTTTTAAAAAGGAGCTCAAACTTTGTAATTGCTTCTGAACAAGAATATAGAAGAAAAATTTTGACGATATTGACGCAAAGTCCTGAGGCATTCCTACAGTAATGAGATATAATGGATAACGTTTTACTCATGGTAGTGTGTTCTTTGAACAATAAGTATGAATGATTATACGTACAATAAGTTCAAATTTGTGTTCATTTGACCCTGCTCCGTGAGCCTCAGGTTGACACTAAGTGAGCGTCATGCGGTTACTAGGCCTGCGTTTCGAATACCAGCTGGGCTCATTCATGAACGTCAAAGGATTAATTATAGCTTTGCCCTCGTCATCAAAAGGAAAATGATGTTCTTGAAAGGTCTCTTTTATCTTTTAAAATAGATATAAAAAGACAGGTGTAACGAACGTAATGACGTTTCGCTGATTCAACTACATTTCCATGTGTTTTGCGATCTTCTCCAGTTCTCAGTACGTCAACGATACCTGGGAACAAAAGAAAAAAACGCACAATATAAAGGTAAAATGTAGTTTTCATACAACAGGAATTGTGAAAATTGAGTCACAAATAATTAAAGTTCTGGTTTGATGGCATTACTTTTCAATCAAATCTGATAATCTCCAGGTGATGAAAATTGTGATATCACATGAATTTTTTGATGGGGATCTAGATATCTCAGTAAGCTAAAGATTATATAATCTAAAAATATCTAATTAATCTCTAGATAATTTATGTCTAAAAACTTTTAAGGAATTACTTATGATCTCGGAATCAAATAATTTTTCCCTGTATAAATTATAATTCATATTTCGTTTATCACAGTTTAACATTAGAAGTTAAAATTTATTTCGTTTTAAAATTGCATATTTCCCCAATTGTTTCTAGATTTTACGAACACGATATCATAAATACATACTTACTTTAACAATCGTTGGAACTTAAGCTAATATTGAAGCTGTTTCGTTATAAAATTTTGTATTACGTGTCCATTTTCTTAATAGTAAGCAGATTTACTAAGAAATTTCAGTTCATTATTATCATTTGAATATTATTCTTCTGGTATCTTAATATCTTTTTGGTTTGGTAGGATTCCAATGCTTCTAAAATTTTAATTTATAATAATCTAAGCATTTTTAGAAGGATCACTGTTTCCAGTAGATAGTCATAACACCTGAGAAAAATTTAGTAAACTTTTTGAGAACCCTATGAAGGTTCAATGATTATGTGCACTTTATAACGGTTTCTCGTGCATTTTATCCTTCAGTTAACTTTTTGAGGTATTTTATGAAGGTTCTTTTTTGTTTCGAGACCTCCCTTTGTGAATATCATGTATGACAAGCTACATCGCCTTTAGAAGCGACATTTTAGAAAGGAAAATTTGAAAGAACCATTTATTCAGTGTTACCAATGGAAATTGTATAATTTTCTTATATTACACATTATTTTTTCTCAAAATGACACTATTTCGTAAATGTTTCATGAAGATATTTTTTTCCCAAGACAAAACTATGATTCAACTATTGAATTATGAAAAAAAGGTTCGGGAAAAAAAATATCCTAAGACAAAAGAATGTGTAATGATACTATTCTCAGTTTTTGGTATTTTTCTTATTGTTATAAGTGTTTGTATTGAACATTTAAATTTATTAAATGTAAGCATTGTTTTGTTGTGACTGGTCTGTATTTAAATGATCTCGGCAGAACTTCCTGAACATGCCATCTACCACACTTTCGGTACCTAACGTTTCAGATAAGCAACATTTGTAAGGCATCCATAACTTGCTCTAAATTTAAAGATTTCCTTTATAAAATTGTTCTATAGAATTAGTACACAATAATTTTTGTATGTTTATGAATAACATTATTATGTATCTAAGCTAACATGAAATGAACAGAAATAATTATTGTATTGTTACTTGGACATTGTTAAGATTACACAGAAATGAGATATCTTAAATACTTTTAAACTTGGAGTAATTTTAGTTTACCATATTCCATGCATATATTTTATTTGCATAAGAGCCGCACCACTAGCATACAAAATCTGCACACGGCTCGCAAGCCGTGCTTTGTTTACCCCTGCTATTTGTATATAAAATGTAATAAGTAATAGAGAAATCGAGAGAGAGAGAGAGATTGAGCATGTTTAAAGGTCCAAGATAATGTTGGAGAGATTATGGATCCAGTTTATAAGAATAAATTTTGACTCAGATTCAGTTTTACTGTTATTGAGATAAGTAGACATTGAACTAAAAATTATTGCTTTTGAATTCGAATTAGTTAATGATTCCCCATTCGTAATGATAACCTCGTAAACTAAGTTATGAAAATTGGCAAAATATGTTTAATTTTACAAAAAGCATTGAACGAATGTGATAATTACGCCTCCGAAGAATTATGGAAATATTAGGAGTGGAATACGGAAGCTTATACGTACAATCTGTGGAGCTGTGGCTGTGTAAGGTATATAAGCGTTAGGAGGGTTGCCGGCGCTTTGCATATTCGTATGCTTCCACTACATTTTCGGTATTTCTCGCAAGAGTTGGGTAACTTTCAAAACTTATATCAGTGTAAAATGAGTATCCACATGCGATTGGATGACAGAATGGGATTGAGAATTGCGAGTGGATTAGAAGCAGGCAAGTCACGAGAGTAGGGGGCTATAGAGCTCAATGCAATATCCTGTGTCGTCTGTAATTTATGGAAACAGTTTCAGAATACCGGATCGCTATCGTGAAGACCTAGACAAAGTTGAACAAGATCCTCAATAACGAATGAGAATCATTATTTGGCCCTTTCAGCTTGGGGAGACGGGACTGCTACAGTTTCACAGATCTCACGTGAACTATATGCTACAACTAGAATCTGAGTTTTACGGTCTGCATTTTACTGAAGTCTCCATGAGAAATAGTCGAAGACTCGTTTTTTTGCGTACCCCTCGCTGTAGCACACAAGAGAGTGTAGTGTAATTGCGCCTTGAACCAGACGTCAGTGGAACACCGTGTTTTTAAAAGGCAAGTTGAAATTTGGCCTGGGCACTAATTATCGGCGTACTTACATCTTGAGAGAGCCTGGGAAACGAGACCATACTTGCCTCACCAGGTAAAAGGAACATTAGAATGATGGAGATGTAATAGTTAGGACAGACATTATATTGGACGGCCGCATATTCATGCATGTGTTTGCAAAGGCCCCCAAATTGCTCTGAGGTATGGAGAGGAGATCATAGAATCCTGTATTTTACTTTTATAATGTACAGTTCGTCCTAGGTTCCTGTTAATCGAAAACAACACTCTTTCACATAGGACTATGATTAAACTGTTCGGCGATTTCTTTCGGAAGTATTTGCAGCAACAGTTGTTCATTCAGATTTCTTGACGTTAACCTTATAGAATATTTCTAAGACTATCTTTTGAGAGCAATTGTATTCTTATCATTCCTCTCCAAGAACCATCCCGCTATCCCGTAGCTAAAAACTACTTTGCTGCTGTTGTGAGATAGATTAACACAGGGATTCTGGAATTCTTCAGTCCAGTATGTCACCACACTGTGCTACCTATTTGGCTGCGAGAGAGGACCTTACCTCATATTAAATTAATTTTTAATTCAATACTAAACCGTGATTTTGAACATTCCTGATCTCTGAACTTTTCCGAAAATTCTGAGTTCATTAAAGGACTTTTTAATGGTACATCTCTTTCTCTAAAAATATATATATTGATACCAAATTTCATTAAAATCTATCCATTTGTTTTTCAGAAATTTTACACGATGTGAAAATTCTCTTAATTTGCAAACGAATATAGTTGATTTTTAGTTAATTATTACTGACTGATTACTTTATTTATTGATTAATTTGTGAATTTCGAAAGATCAAATGGTGAATAGCGAAGCGGTGTCCAACTTGAAAGAAATTAGGTATTCTTAATGTCTTCTTTACAATGAGAAGAATAATGGGACGTAACAAAGTATTATTTATCGATTAGAGTGTATGTAATAATGATGATATAGTATTTCAACTTAATATTGTTTAAGGAATTCCGTTTCAACCTAGAAATTATTACGAAATTGCGTCTGAAAATAAATATTGAAATCTAAATAAACACTTTCCTATATTTTTTCATACGCTGTGTACTGACGATAAGCTAATTAATAAGGACACACGGAACTCAATCGTGGAACTTAAGACTGTGGTGGTGTATTTATTAGCCTTACTGAATTCTAGACTGCGACCTAGGTTCGATCTCTAGTGGCTTCGGCTTTGGCAGCTGATCTTGAGTCAACACAGCCTTCATCGTTGCGGTATCGATAAATGAGTTCGGTAGAGATGTTACATAAGGGTCAAGTATCAGGCTAGTCACTTGGACCGAACACTAGATAATAACTGGAGACTCAGGTCTAAATGTTACAGAAATGCAGATGAGCACCACCTGATCCGACTACTTATGGCCAGGCACACTTTATAGTGATTAAATCATTATACTCTTATTGGGTTCTTTGTGAAATTGACCCCTAAAGCTTTGTAATTTGTTACATTGGTGTCTTGGCGTGTTGAATAGAAAATAACAATAGTTTGAGATACAATAAAATTCAGTAATGACAAATACTCCAATATTAATCAAATACTTTTAAAGCAAATTTATATATTTGACTTTACATTTTCAATAACTTAGTTAAACGCTGAGGAAATAAATTTGCGGTAAGTGAATTAAACGCTCCTGTATTTTGTGCCTAAAAATTAAAAATTTCATATACATATTTCACAAATAAAATTCCAACTGTTGTTTGCCAAATTTTCACGGAATGTATAGATAACTATGTATCATTTTTCTCCCACAGAGGACAAAATTCATCGCTTTTTTATATTTTGTTAATTTTTTTGTTGAGTGTTTTAAATTATGTTTCTTTTTTAATTCTGAATATCAAATTTCTCCTATTATATATTTGTCCTATTATATATATATTTCTCCTATTATATATATTATATTATATATTTCAGCAAATATTTTATTAACATTTGTTTTACGAAGAATTATAGTATATTTTATAATCATACAGTACATCTTGTAATTATTATTACAAGCAACATAAATGTTTCTACATACATTGGAAATTAATGTAACTAAAGTAGTAAAGTGTTTTGATAACTTTTGTATAAGTTCTATGAATATGTAAATTATAAAGAGCTTCGAAGAGAGAGTATGTATTACTTTTTCTTAATTTTAAAAAAACATGTAAACAGTTTATTTCAATTTTAATTTCTTAAATGAATATATATATTTCATTTAACTAAATTTTGAGAAAACTAATTCATATAAAAGATATTTGCCTTTCCCCCTCGTAATCGAAGCTTGTTTTAGACAATACATAGGATTGTTACTGAGCAAATTCTGCAGTGATCCAACACCAGAAACTGTCCTTAAAACGTTATTACATGCTCCTGTCGTGTGAAATATAAGAAACTTAACATTCAATTAATAATGATGCTGCTCTATATAAAATTAATAAGGTATAAGTGATTATAAACTTACCATTTGATTAACAATCGTGTTGTCCGAAACAAAAATATTAAGATTTAAATATAATTAAAAAAAATACCATTTGATTAGCAATCATGTTGTACCATACGACATTTGTAAGGTTTAAATGACTGAAAACATACCAACTGGTTATCGATCATGATGTCCCATATTAAATTGAAAAGTTTTAAATAATTAAAAATTACCATTTGATTAGAAATCCTGTTCAATATGAAATGAGAACGGTTTAAATAATTGAAAACTGACAGCTTGATTAGCAATTATGTTGTGTGATATGAAGTTAATAAGATCGAATATTATTTTAAATCGAATTTATTTTATTAAATAATCGAATATTATTTTAGTTTGACATTGAAGATTGTATCCCTAAATCTCATGCCAAGGGATATACATCTTTCCATTATAAGAAAATGCTAGAAGGCATAGGATTCGAAATTCGCCATTGCCAACAAGTTCAAAATGTTACAACATTTTTGTCAGATGAATTATACACAGGTAAGTGTACTTTACTAACAGTAAAAAAATATTTAAAAACTTTTATGATGCATTTTTTTCGCATTCGAACACGACATGATAAATGGATAGATAGTTAAAATTTATTAACAAATAGATTGCTCTTTAAGGTGGATGGATTTCGAGATCAGAATTTGTTATTTAAATATTTCTCGAAATCTTGTGTTGAGTAGAATATTTCTTCAAATATTTGGAACGCCCATTTAACATGGGATAACGTATTTTAATACTTTATATTTGAGAAGCTCTTAAATTTGGTTTTATAAAATTCGAAGTTTATTCTAATTTTAAGACATGGTATCAAAGAAAATGATATCCATAATAACATATAGCTTTTCAAATATAGTTGTTTGTATTAATTTAAATTAATTAATCCATAGACATAAGCATTTAATTACCATTGAATCATAAAAATAAAAAATGTTTTCAAAAATCAGTAACTATCAATATTTACTATATTTTAAGAATCAAGGGGCGACATCTAGTTTCTTACAAATGATATTGCAATAATGTTAGATTTACTGCACATATTTTCGATGTACAACAGTGATGAATATGCATATTTAAACTGATAAATAACTATGCATTAGTTGAGATGATTACATTTAATGATAGAGTGATTTTTCTTCTCTAAATATTGACACGTATTTAATTAATTTAATATTTTTAAATCATTTAATTTGTAGAATTATAGATATTAATTTTAATGATAAAACTCGATTAATTTGTATTGTCTTAGATTTCCTCCCATTATCCAATTGTGTACCACGTTTCATTACTAATGTATTCTTGTGGTATTTTCATTATACATCTTATTTAACGTAGAATAAAATTATATTGAGAATGAAGTCAATTTTCATAATGACTAGCATATCATAAAAGTTGTTTTAAATTTAAGAAGATCAAGCAGAGAATGTGGACGATAGGAATTTGTATTTAGCTTTACATCTTATTTTCTCGTGGCTTGTAATGTCGAAACAAAGGGTTCAAAGTAAAAGTCAAAAGGTTCAGCAGGATCCTGGTTCAAGGAGTGGCCCTCTAGCCCTCGTTGGTACGACTTCGATGAACACCGACTATCAAATGTTGTTTGAGTACAAGCTGGGCAGTAATTTTGTTCATTATAGTTTTTATTTCAAAATATGATGATTGAAAACGTAAACATTCGGTTTACTGCTGAGTTAAAAAATCTTTTATTTAAAGCATGAAGGAGAAAAAGATAGAGAAATTCAATTTTTAAAAAAAGTTTAAAATACCTTAAAATAGTTTTTTTAGTGAAGTAAAATAAACGAACATCCTTAAGGGAAAAACACTTAATAATTTAAATATAGGTAGTAAAAGGAGGAAGAGAGCACAATGGAATGTGGTTGAAGATCCCTATTGATATTTAAATATGCCAAAGGGAATTGATTGATTATTAATTAACGTTGCACACTCTTAGAAACAATACGTGGCTATTGGAGATGGACTTCGTAATTTTGAACCTCGGTCAAGTATTGAGGATGAAGCCTGAGCTGGCACCTCCCTTTATTAACTTTCACACCACCACATCACACCACTGGATGACTTGGAGTATAGGTAGATTAACGTGCATCTGTCCCACAACGCGTCTGCTTTTTAGTCGAACCCACTTCTTACAGGATACAACTCCGCTCGCGAGGCTACTAGGCTATTGTGGTCCGCACCAATGAGAAAGAAGCAATCGAGGCGTTTTGAAAGCAGTTTTTGGGTGGAATGTTGGATGTTATTGCTTTGAGGGGGACCAATGGAAATGAGATTTCTAAGAGGCGGAGGGAGGGGGTTACCAGTGTTTACAGAAGGGATTAGTTGGAATACAATAAGGGTTTTAGAGATTTAAAAAAGGCAAATCTATTACTAACATTTATGGCAGTTTTAATCAATTTTAATCAAGTGAAACTCGGTAAACATTTTCCCCAACGAATCTACAGTAATTTTGTTAATAGCTAGATTTGTGAACTCTTGTTTAATGTTCAGGTGACGCGACAAAATAAATCACGACACCCACAGCAATGAAACTATGGCGCTGCTGGTTTTTGAATTAGCTTCAGAGTCACAAGCCGAGAAAATGTTTTTTTCACTGGTTTCGGGCAGCTTGTATAGACATAAATAAGAACGTAATTTTGATTTAATCTGAATCACTGCTGCGCTGGATTTGTTGCTCTTCTAAAGTACTAAGACTTGAAATATTATCAGTCTTCATTCTTTTATTTAAGAATTGATTTAACTTGCTATATTTTCATGTATATATAACTTCTCACAGTTCAAGATTTGTACTAGAATCTTAACTCACTTCCTACCATCCTATTAAGTTGAACTTAGGCACACAAATATAACTCCGATAGCAATGTAATATGGTATGCATAAGCAGTGGCGAATTTGGAGGAGGAAGCAGTCCTTAAACATTTTATTTGAATTTTAACACTTTTTTTTCATCCGATTGAGTTGAAATTTATTTTCGTATGTCGTTAACTGCAACAATATTTAAATGAGTTGAAATTTTGCACACATGTATAGCTTATGTACTTGCTTTTCTAGTGTAAACTTTACCGACTAAAAATCATTACATATATGAAGTAAAATCAATTTCTTTGATCAAGCTTTTATTTAAAGATGGGCTGAAATATTCGAAAGCAGTTTTTTTAAATGTAAAAATGTATATAATGTATAGGAGCTTGAAGCTTTAGTACATCTATAAGTTTTTAACTATGGTATTTAATTCAACGGTAATTATCTAGGTATCTTTGTTAAGCGCCTCAAACTTTTATAATTGATATATTTTTTTCACATTTAAAATTTATTCTATATCTTTCACTCCATCTTTATATAAAAGTTTAGTTTCAAGAGTGTTCATGAAATGTTGATTTATAATGTTAACATTCAACTAGATGTTATTAAACACGAATTAATTTGTTACAGATTTCTTGTATTCAGTTTGTGAACTGACGCCCTACATTCCAAATGATGTTAAAAAGGATTTCAAAAAGGATCTCCTTCATTATACTCTGAAACAAAACGGAAGAAATGACGACGGAACTCCTGTGGATCGCACCACAACACTCGAGCTTGTTGTTAGGAAAGTGTTATAAATTGTACATTTAATAGATTGATTGCTAATTTCATATTTATTCCAAGTATTATCAGAAAAGAAAAGAAAGTTCTGACCGTTAGTTATTTCGTTTTTAATCTAATTTATTTTACAGTGTTAATAGGAAAGACAACTCTGAACAGATTTTGATTGATTGATTGTCTCATTTTTGATAAGGAGTTACTAAGCAAGAAAATAAAAAACTGTCTTTTCCTGATTGATTTTTTTGCTCTTATTTATTTTGTACTGCTATTAAGAAGGACAATTATGACAGTTTTAGGCTTAACTCTAAGTTTTTCTTTAAAAATAAAATGTCTATTTATTGTTGATAAGATATAATTTTTTTTTATTTTAAATAATATTCATTCTGAAAAAAATTTATTACATTTTTTTTAGAAATTTACTGTAATTTTTTTAAAAAGTGTGTAATAAATGACACAAAACTGTTCAGTTTCATTAATCTTTATATCTAACATAATTTTCGAAGTACCACAGCTACAACAAAATTCGCCTTAGATTTTGTCACAAAAATTACAAATATATAATTGTACTATATATATTGATTTGAAATCCAATTAAATTTTTCTCTTTAAATCTTATTTTGTGTAGTATTTTTCTATTTACAAATCCTATTTATGCATCCTAGAATGGAATTCTGTGAATATTTTTATTGATGTTATACTTGTGTACATTTAATGCGCTAAAAATACTATTTTTGCATTTAAGGATGAAGATTTGCATTAAAAATCTATTTTCATCAAACATATCTCAAAATTTTACCCCAAAATATAATTCTAAGATTAAATAAAATGAAGGAACATAAATTATCTCATAATGTAACATATAACTTTGAATATTATGCACTTGAATTTAATCGAAATAAAATAAATACAAACAGTGTTAAAAGGCTATTTTGTTCATTTTCTTAAATGCTCTCTATTACCTTATGATTTTCAAAAGACTAACCAATTACATCTCAATCACGTTATTAATTACTTTTTCTTTCGACTGTCCCCTTCTAATTCTTCGACATTTTTAATAGTTGATTTAGGAGATTGAGGTAAAAGTCCACGTCACTTGACTTTGAATCAGAATTACGAGTTCAACGACAAAACAATCGTGCAGCTCTATTTTTTAAAACGTTTTTCTGAATTTCACTTGGTGTGTGTGTGTGTGTCATCAAATTTTCGATCGTTAATTTAACCAACTTCCCATCAAGCTAGAAATCTGAAACCTTGGGAATCGTTCTCACTAGCCTAACAATACGATATTTGGACATTTGCGACAAGTTTTAGCTAGTATTTTCTTCAATAATGCAGTTTATCCCAACCACTTGGCGCGATTTCAAAAATTGGCATCAAACTTGGCGATTTTTTTTGTTTGGCTGAACGTTAAGTCCGGAAAACGGACCAGGGTAGCCACATTTGGCAAAATATTGCCAAATAATTCTTGTCGCCAAGAGTGATTGGGTTAAACTGCATTCCAACCATTTAATTTACCGGATGAATTAATTAATTTTAGTTACTTTTAACGTTTTTATGTATTTCACTTGGTGTGTTTTTCTGTGTGTGTGTATCAGTGTGTCATCCAATTTTCTATCGTTAAATTAACCAACTTCCCATCAAGCTAGAGCTCTGAAATTTCGGGAACCGTTCTTACTTGCCTAACAATGCAATATTTAGATATTTGCGACCAGTTTTAACTAATATTTCAATAATCTTTCTTAATAAATTTTGCCACTATATAAAAACGTTGTTTTTAAAAACGTTGGTTTTTATCTCGAATTATTTTACCTTAGAAATTTACAACTATATTTTATAAAAAATTTACTCCAGCAAACTAAATCTAGAGGAATACATCACCAATATGCAGAATCATCATTATTTGGGTTCTTAGCGAAAACCGAGTGTCCATGTTCGAGAGCTCATGGTCAACTTAGTTTAACGAGTCGAGTCCCTACAGGACTGTCGGGTCCTCATGTTGGGATGGTATGGATGTTGTGAAAGGGGACTGCTGGCCCTCGATCCATATCCAGGCTTTAAAATGTTAAAACAGTTATCATTACCTCTCGTGTTGCATCAAAGTGCGGCGATAATAAACACTCAATATATTAAATGATTCCTCTCTGAACAATGATAAATATTTCCTGTTTCCCTATATATTCTATATTTGGTAAACTTTGTTTTTATGGGAAAAAGTCCTTTTATTTTATTGTTTCGTCAGTGTTCCTCGATCGTAGCATCGATTTTAAAGAATGATTGATTTTCCGTTTTCTTCAAAATTTTGTTGTAATCGAAAGACCTGCTTTGTATTTATAACAAAAAAGGTTTTTTCACATTGCTTATAACAGCTATATCATTTTACACTCATATCATAACTGAAGTTTGTAATGATTCATCAGGAGAGATGAAATCAATCATGCATTTCACGATATTCTTTGGGCAATGAAGAATTTTTGATATGTAGAATCAAGACTTGTTTATTTAATGAATGTTCCATAAACACTTAAAACTGAAATTATAATAAAACACAGTTCAGTTAACACAAATGACAATTTCGAAATCTGATTTTGTTCAAATTAAAATACTCAATTTCTCAAATTGGATTAGAGAATAAAGTAGAACTATGAGGATTAAAATTGTGATATTCTTGCTAGTGTCTAGGGAATTAATAATTTTTCTCAAAAATTTTTTACGAACTCCTTTCATATGCAACAATTTCCAATAATATCCATTACGAGCACAGTAATCTTAATTGAACGTAATCGAAATCCTGTGTTTTAAGAAATTATTTTCTTTTCATTTTGAAATAAAAATGTAAACAGATTTGAAACAAATGTAAAATTTTATGATTTTGAAACAAATTTTGAATAAAAAAGTCAATATTAGAACAAATATGGCAAACAAAACATAACACCGTTGAAAAAGAAAGACAACGAGTGACAGCAAAGTATTCCATTGTGAATAAATTCTGGTCTTAATGATAAATACATGTATATAAATGACTATAAAATGTTTTCAATCAATAAGTTTTTATACACTTAGACTTACTGTGAATCATGTTTTTTCAGATTTTATAAAACAAATAAAGCTTTTTTGCATTAACTATGAATATGATTTACGATGAACATATATTTCTTATATTCAGTAATGAACTAATCTGTGTGTTTTTATTTAAGTTCTGGACAACTTCGAATGGAGATTTTCAATAATTTGATTGGATAATTGCCCTTGGTATTGAAAGGAATTTCTCACTCGATTGTATATCACAATTAATACTGAAAATAATAAGTTAAACTTGCATTTTTAAAAATTCATTTACTTTGCGGCGTTAACTCTGAAGATTCTACTGATTTAGAAATAAAAGAAAGTTAAATTTATTATTAATTCTAAAATAATATAAAACTCAATTTTCTTTTCGGACAAAAATTTCTACAGTTCTTCGCCTGTGAATCGGCAGACCGTCTTTGCTTCTTCCAAAGTGTTTCAAAATATTTTCAAACAAATCGTTCTTGAAATCTTCTTTAAGGTTATCTGGTAGATGCTTGACCAGGGGACACACGGAGTAGAACATATCTGCAAATATTATAGTATTAGACTTTCAGTTTTTATTTTAGTTCGATTTATTTATTCGCTCTTAGTTGTCCTCAAAACAACATGGTAGTGGAGAATGTTTTGCAAATATATTATGTATTTCTTACATATTTTAACGAAATTTTCGTACCGTTTATTTAGCTTCACCTCGTAAAAGGACTTGTAGAAAATTAGATCTCTCTTTGTGGAATAACAAGTCTTCATTCAACCCGAATAACAATTTTATGAAACGTATTAAATAAATGAACACACGTGACTAACTTATAAAACATACCTGTTTGAAGAAGCTATGCAAACTTTAGTATTATATGAGAATCGTAAAGTTTTAATTATTACAAAGAAATAATCGAGGTATGAGGATAAAAGCTATCCTCAAAAAACTTATAAAACTTAGCCATATGCGCATAATGTTGACAGCTATATATATGTTGATTTGTTTGGTTTCTAAATTTCGTAGATTGAATTAATTACAGTATCGTGATGTTTAATTGTTACTAAAAATAGTCGAAACAGAAACTTATTTATTATTTATTATTCATAAGTCTTCTTTAATAGTAACCTCCTAGAGCTATTCGTACACACTTTCTTCCACTCTTTCTTTACCTTTCGGAGGTCGTCATTGCAGAACTTGGCAACTTAACATATTCTCCATACTGCGAGTTATATTGATCTACTGCTTCTTAAAGCAAAACAAATCAAGATGAATAACTATTTTCCAACATTAAGTGCATAAAAATAAATTAATGTGCAGAAATATTTTATTCAAATATCTCTGTTATTTTTAGTAATAACTTAAACTTTATGATCTCTCTTATACAGTAATGAAGGTAAGAAGCGCTCCAGCAAAAAATATCCTTAAGTAATGACGACAAAATTTCTAAAAATTATTTAATTATATTCATTATATGCATCTTGAATTAAATTATGCCCTTTAGTTGATTTATATTACAAATTACTACTCTATGCTGACTGGATTTCTTGCATGGTCAGTTTAGCATTTTCATCGTTCTTATAAAACAATTTAAATAATAAAGTGTAGTCACAAAACTAGAATCTCTTAATGATATCCAAATATTTACAAGATCTTCTGAGAACTTTTTCTTAAAGCTGATGTGATTATTTACTCACACACAATATAACTTTCGTTTGTACAATTTGTAAAAAGCAAAGTATTTTTTTTTCTTAATTCTATTTGAAGTATTTTTAAATAAGTTAGAAAGCATCCCGTTCATGATATAATAAGTCTAACACATATCCACCTCACTATATGTTACCGATGGAGCATTTCACCATCCCAGAAGATCATTTTTTGAGTTCATTATTCGTTTTCTCAATGTTCTGAAATGCATACAACGCATATTTGGCGTTAGGATCTCCACTGCTTTTCTCCCATGCGGTTATAACATCCCTTTTAACTCAGAAAAAGGCTATTATAACGGCTCTTTGCAAATTTAAATTATTATTTAATTATTTCAACTAATTTTTTTTAATTGTCCATGTTATTTTTAATAATATATTAGTTATTATTTTACATACCTTTATTATGTTTTTTGTTGATTATTGCACTCGCATTTTTTTTTAGTTTAAATGGCTTCTAAAAAGTTAATTTTTCCTTTTTCTCTATGTTTATAAATTCGTTATAATTATCTAAAATGCAAATATCAGAACTATATATGTAGAAATACGTATAAGTAACATTTATATGCAAAATACGAGAATATATATTAAATTTCTAGGTACACGTATTATTTAAGTCCTTTCTAAAATTCATAATACAAGGAATAATTAAATTAGAAACTAAGTCTAAGAAACATGTCCTCTCATTATTTTAAATGAATCATTTTAATATATATTTCAAATTACAAATAATGCAGAATAAGAATTTAACAACTTTAATAAATTGCATAATATATTGTATATTTTTTTAATTAATACTACTTGTCGAAAAAATAATCCAGCCTTAGAATGTTGCAATGAATATAGTATTTAAATTACCTTTAAATGCTTGATCAGATGGAAATATATCCTCTTTTGTTTCAACCTTGCAAAGTATTATTTTGAATCCAATGTCATCCAGCATTTTCTTGTAGTTAGATTCATCGTAATTATCACGATATGACTCAGGTATCCAAAAATCAACGCCCTACAAAATCAATCACAAAACAATAATTACTAGTGAATTTGTAATTTGAGATTTTAGTCTTACAACTATTGGGGTTCAAGAATGTATTGTTTACCCTATGAAATTCATTGTCTCAAATCTAGACTATTGTGTGAATGCAGTAAAATGCATCTGTTTGAGTAAAAACTGAAAATTCGGAATTAAGTATTTTTTATATTAAAACCCTAGAGACAAGTGACTAAAGTAAATAATGAAAAATGCTTTGAAATATATATAAAAAAGGAAAGAAAAATCAGAAACACAAAATTTAGAGTACTTGTCTATTAAAGCGACGCCCGCCAAATTAAGAATAAGCCAATGTCGCCAAGCTAGTTAAAAGCGCCAAGTAAGCGGAGCGCGAAATTGAAATGTAGGAAAACAAATAACACACCAATAAATAATATAAAACTTTTTTAAATAATGTATTTATTTCATAATCTTTTATATGTTTAATGATAAGTCTCATCCCAATAAGCACTATAAAAATTTAGATGTTTAATATTAATATTTACATAACTTTTAGAACATCAATCAACATTAAAGGCCATATTTCCGAAATTGCGTTCGCTATTTCATAGAAAGCATTTTTTTTTTTTCGCTACATATTTCCTCCACATAAATTCTACCAGATACGATTCTAGATGATGCCGAGCCGTGCCGTTTCTTGCTACGCCACTTTGAGGAACCTCACATTCTTTTAACATTTTGTATGTGAACTCCCGTTGACGGATCTACAAATTGTACTTATGGTTCTCCGTGAAATGTGTGTAAAACCAGCATCCATTTCCTATCTGGTAAATTGAAAATTGTTAACGACAATTTCAAAGGTAACAAAAAAAGTATAAAAAAAAATACGATATCAGTAACGTTAACAGAAAGCGATATTTTACTAAAATGATGAAGTGCTGGTGTTTTAGGACTGCAACCTTAGGAGTTTACAACCAAACATGGCGATAAATCATACTGCTTGGCGATTTTCCGTCTGCATCCGAAATAGTAATTTGGCGGGCACCGCTATAATGGACAATTGCCAAATTTAGATATTAAAAAAATATTTTTGATTCAATTCTTACTGCAATATTCGAGTACATACAAAATCCAAAATTTGAAAAAAAGATACATTGTTAAAAATTAATACGGGATTTTTATTTTCTTCAAAAATTTAAGATCGAGTGTAAATGGAACTCTTTACTGGTGATCTTTTAAAGCTGTGCATTATGTATTTTATTTACTTGGGCAAATTTGTATTAGTATGTTTGCTTAAGAGGCACTAGTCTCCAAAAATCGTATGATTCGTACAAATCTCTATCCATTTGTTTCACTGATTTTTAATGTTTATGCTTTACTCATTGCTTTCAAAAGATGGCACCACCTGCAATGGTCGGTATTTGATTCATTCAAAAAAAATCAGTAATTATCAGATTTAATTTTTTTTTATTTATCAAACCCATGGTTGAAAAATCGCTATAAATTGATGCTCCCTTTGACAAAAAAAATATTTAATTGTTGAAAAAGCGCATTTATGAAATAATTAAAATATGAAAAATAAAACATTTCAATTGGAACTTGTGTTTGCAAAAGAGTAAACATCTGGATTTGTTCTAAAGATACTTATACAATTGTCAGTCCAGCAGCTCGAGAATTACTCGTGGCGATTTATTTTCTGTTGATATTTCGACAAGCAAAAGGAATTTATAGTTTAGATAGGGACGACATTGCTTCAACTGGAGGGGTTAGCGAGTTGCTTGGTTCATAAGTGACAGCATTTGCCAGAGAGAACTTTGCAAGTTGGGGATTTTCCAATTGAACCAACAAGTCGCTTTTACATCAATTTAAGTTTTGTATTGAAAAGAATAAGCAGCAATTTTCTAGAAAGTTAATTTGATTTAGAAGTATTTTGTACATTTTTTTAATCATAGAATGTTTAATTTTTCAAATATCAATTTGCAGTTATTAAAAGTTCATTCTGATGATTGGATAATAAAATTTAAAATAGTGAATGTCAAGACTTAATTTATTCATTAGAAGTGGGTTTTGCCATCTTAATGTCTTAAGTCTAAATTTTACAAATTTATTTTAAAAGATTTACTTTGGCGCAATGGAAAGAATATCAAACACAAGCAATTGTGTTAAAAACGAAAATAGACATTTTAGATCCTTTATCGTAAGGTGAAGGGTCAACCACATTTGTAAGGTATTTTAGCAATTATAATAGACATTAAGTTGAAGGAATCACTTAAATCTGTCATTTCTGGTTCAATATCAGGAACCAAATTGTCATTCCTTTGAAGAAATGCATTATTAGAAAGAATCCTCACAAGTTGGATACAGAACTATGTCAATGACAAATTCATGTGAGGGAGGATATTTCATTCAAAAAATGTTTTTCTTTTTTGTAAGTCTACTTGTACATCCTCCAACTATCATTTTCCAGACTGGTAAAACATTTTCAAATAGAAAAGCATAGTATGATGTGGGTTTAAAAAGAAACGTATAGTGCATTCCTTTAACAAGATTATAGAGAAAACTGTTTCATGAAAAGTACTAAAAATTATAAAAATCCCATTGAGTTAACGAGAATAATTAAAGATGAGGATAAAAAACACTCGTATTTTAAGTGAATGAAGTCTCTAACCCTGATGAGTCTGAACTGTATAGGAGAAAAACATCTGATCCTACTTGTGATGTTGGGCTTTATCTTTGGGTTTCTTTTTTCTTGTGTTTGAATTCAAAATACAATAAAATGAAACATGATTCATGAAGATTAGAAATTATGAAATGTAACGAACAGATGCATACACAAGCAGTGAAGAGTTTAAAATTGAGGTTGGAAGTTAGAGATACGGTGCTCCATCTCTCAAATTAAATTATCCTTAAACTATGAATTATAATTTAATTGCTATTAGAAATTATAACAAAAAAAAATCATCAAATAGTGTGAAGAAGGTAGCTTCGTTTAAAGATGAGTGTAAAATAAATCGACAATGTTACTCAAATATTAAGACAAAGACTTGGTGCCCTTCAATTTATTGAATAGATAGATAAAATATATGAAATCGATATATTTGTATGATACTTGTTTTTCCGTCTCTCTTTGGAGGTACTGATGTGGATTAATTAAATTGTTAAATTGCTTGGTCCTCTTCTATGTGTGTATGTGTGTCAATACATATGTACGTTTTGTGTATGCTTTCTCTGTGTCTGTGAAAGTAAGTTTGTATCAATCTCTTGGGGAGAAACCTCATTTATATGAGTCACTGGGATGGGTGAAGGGTCACCAAAGACAGAGTAAAAATACCTTTCCTTCCGAATAACCCGGTGATATTTCTGAGGAATATGTGTACAAAGACCATATGAATATCCTCCATTTGTGAGTTCAAAGAGGTTGGTAGGGATTGTCAAAAAATAAGAACTGCAGCCATGATAGTGGGACGCTACGTACCATTAGTAATTCGGTGATAGCAATCCCAAGGGAAGCGTCAGAACCAGCCGCTCGTAATCTAAGAAGCGATAAGATGGATATTAAGAGAGATAACCATAGAGATTCAAAGTTCGAACCTCTCGTTTTCTTTTTGTACTCATTCGAACCAGAATGATTCGGTAAGACATAATTTAATTTATTATTACAAATGATAGTTTAGGCGCGTTTCGATAAAGTAGCCATAGAGAGACATCAGAATTTGAACATTCAATAATTTGAATAAAAATAAATTAGTTTGGTTCATCTGTCTTCATGTTCATTTGACTGCGCAATTCAGGGACTACATATTATACGACTTTTAATGGAATTTTCAAATAACTAGCTGGAATCATCTACTTGCTTACAATAAATAAAATAAACTGTTCTTAAAGCAAACAAAGAGCGAGTAACATTATCGATTTGTAGCAATGTACCATAAAAATAAGATGCTGAAACCGAATATAATAAATCGATTTGTTAAATTCGTGCTCTGAATGGAAAATCCTAAGACAACTGGTAATCCATTGGATGGCTAACTCGGAAGTCTGGATGATAACATGTTTTTCAGAATTGTTCAGTAATTGTTTTGTACAGGTGAATGGAAGTTTCTATTGGAAGGAAAAAAATTCTTGATTTTGAAATTCATTAATTATTGACAATTCATCATATTGTCCACAATTGTAACATCCGAATATTCAAGTAATATCTTTTCCGCCTTATACAAAAAGACGCTTTCAACCATTAGTCCAAGGAATAATTGCAATTTATAAAAAACATTCATCCTAATTAAAATAGAAAACGAGTCTTTAATAATAAAAGATACTTAGAAACAGTTTTCTCTTTTCGTTTGTATAATGATTGTTTCAATTGCATCCGCTGAAAGCAGATCAATGACTTTAAATGTCTATTGAAAGAGGACTCAGCCTTTATGTGATGCATGCAATATAATCGCTCAAACGATGACAGTATCAAATGAAATTATCACTTTCAAACATGAAATTCATGCAAAACGTTCTAATAACTTTAGTCATGATGATTCAAATGAATTGTTTGTTGATTATGTCGTTAATGACAATAATTTTATCAATCTAACTTTAGTTGTCGTCGTTGGTCTAGACGGCGATGATGATGCTGTAGAAAAACCAGTCCTTCTTCATTGAACAATTCAATGTAAACAGTCTTCAACTTTGTAGTATAATAGAAATTCATTTACTTGTTAATGACGTCCAATTCTGTAAAAATACTTCACCTTTACCAATACAAGGCAGAATGTTTTTTCTGATAAAAAAAAAAATTGCTTGGAATCTTTCTCTGTTTGAAAATAGTTCAGACCATTATCGTTTATCGATAATGACAACAAAATGCAAAATTATTAACATTACTTTCCATTAAAATAAAATGAATTTAAATGGAATATAGAATTTATTTTAAGTTTTTATATAAATTTATTTCAAATTTTTAAAGAAATTTATAAAGAACATGTTTTGTTGATATTTGCAAACTTTTATTATGCGTTTTTAGGCTCTTGTTCAATTCGTATAGTCAGTTTCAACTCATTACTCGTTTTCTATTGAAGAAGATCATGGATTGTAATCCTTAATTTCGAAGATAAGTAAAGTAATTTTATGCTCTTTTGTTCCGCACTATTTTGAACAAATTGTCTATCGCATATAACGAAATCTTATAGTATTCCTTATCAATAACGGATTAATGATTTTTAAACAGATTCACAAGGCTTGGCACATTCCAGGGAGTGTGGAATCCACTTAAGGGGTATGTTAACTGTTGGGAGAAAAAAAAATAACAATACCCAAACACAATAAAATTATATATATATATATATATATATATATATATATATATATATATATATAGTAAAAAGTAGGTCAATAGTTAGTAAAAAATTGGTCAGTGTAGCTGAGTGGTCATGGTTGCGGAAACGCGACCGGCGTGGTTTTCGTCGAGTCATGGGTTCGAGACCTGATGTCACTAACGGCCCGCCATGTTTACGATAAATTTATCCCAATCCTACTATTGGCGTAGTGTAGAATTTAGGGGGAGGAATGGGTCAAATCAGGGGATGTCTTCGTCATTTGATAGTGGTCTTAAATTACGAGTTCTATTGCCTTTACCTTTCCTTTTGTTTCTAATTCTGACGTTAATAAAGACAATCAAAATTATTAAGGAGATTTTTCTGTCACCCAGTACATAAACCCTTGCACGAAAATAGAATAAAGCCTTTATTGAATTTAACTACAAATGTATAAATGCGTCAAAATTTTAAAGTAAACATTTTGTAAATATAAGATAACTTTCCATTTCAGTGAAGAGTTTTTTTAAATGTTCAATTTTTCGAATTTAATATTAGATTATTGTTGCGCTCTTAACGGCCATTGTTAGCAGCATGACGTTATTAATAAATAAACGGGTAATTTTAATATCAAAAAGCTTTAATGTTAATTAATATTTAAAAGAAATCGTAACATAAAGGATAACAACTAATTCAGTTTTATTATAATAGCAGTATATTTTATTGAATAAATTGAATTATGCAAAATATTTAGAATTGTGTAAGGATCAAAATACCTGGGATTAAATTATAGAAGAGCAAAACTTATTTACCTTTAAATATGAGTTATATTTTGGGTGATTTCCAGTCTCAATAATTCCATTATAATATGGAGGTTGAAGTCCAAAGAGAAAAGCTGCTTCGCCTCCAGGTTTTAAGAGATCGTAAGAAGCTTGAAAGCCTGATTTCTGATCTTTTAACCAATTGAAACAGTGAATAGAAATCAGCTTTGTGATTTGGCCCATCCATTGGTTAATCGTAGATCTGAAAGTTTCGGACAAAATTGAATAAAGTATTATAAGTATTTATTTATTATTACATGTATTAAGAAGAAATAAACTTTTGTAACTCTTTCCAAATCTAAAACCAGAAATATATACAATTGACTTAGGAAATACCTTACACTATGCTTTTGAAGAAGAATTCATTAATTATATGTACTACAGTACTGAAGTCAGAGTAAAATATACAGATTATTATGAATAACACAAGTGTATTGATCTTGAGATTCTTATGATGATGAAAAGATTTACATTGACTTATATTGAGTAGTTTGTTTTGAACTGTATAGTGTGTTCATTTGATTTCAGGTTACAGTTTACTCTGAATTACTGAAAAAAAGTTATATATATATATATATATATATATATATATATATATATATATAT
>BMAW01013978.1:0-23118 GCA_019974015.1 Nephila pilipes
GACTTTTAAAGCTTTGGTTTTAAATATATATAACAGATATTGACTATTCAAATGATAAAATTGCCAGTATCGGAAAAAGTTTGTCTTGTTTGAGGTGCCATGCTTTAAAATTGATAGAAGAACCTCCAGGAATGTGCTGCAGCGGTGATCAAGTCCAAATTCCTGCTATTAGATCCTACCCTGAACCTTTGAATAGTCTTCTTAACCATAAGGATCACCTTTCAGAACATTTTCTTTCTATAATTATTTTGAACCACGGTCAAGTGACGAGGACGACAACTGTGCTGGCACCCACCTCTCCTAACATCCACACCACACCACGGGAAGACTTTGGGTCCCGACAGATTTAACGTGCATCAGCCTCGGCTTCACGGCGGGTCTTTGGCGGCCAAGGATCGAACCCGCGACTGATCGAAAACCGCCGGCCACGAATACAAAACCTTTCCCACTAGGCAACCTAAAGCTTGGTACGTCAATAATGTTGTTGCGTAATTTAAATCCTCCTAAATTATGTAACAGTACCAGACTCAAAGTGAAAACTCTAAAAAAAAAAAAAAAAACGTTATAGAAGCGACTATTTTTACAGGAAAGTATGAGGGTGAAAATATATTCATTCCAAGAATACCATTAATTCCATCAGATTATCATTTTGAATTTAAGCGTTTGCAGTTTCCAGTTTGACTTTGCTTTGCGATGACTATCAATAAAGCACAAGGGCAGAGTTTAAAATTAGCTGGTGTAGATTTACAAAGTGTCTGTTATTCACATAGTCAGTTTTACATGGCATGTTCAAGAGTTTGTTCACGTGAAAATCTAATCAACCGTCAACCAGAAAAACGAACGAAGAATGTTGTCTACAGAGATGTTTTGGAAATGTAGGCATATTACTTCATATTTTTCTAATATTTAACTATTTCTAAAATTACAATAAGATAAAATAATAATGAATGTAATAATTAAGATAAATAAATTGATATAATAAAAAATAAAAATGTAGTTGTCACTCTCAAAAATTACCATGCATTCAAAATAAAGACAATAGAAATGTAATACACAAAAAAAAAATTGTTTCAACAGGTTTAAAAAATAAAAAAATATATAAAAAATGTATTTTTATTTTTATGTTGGCAATTTTTACATGGTTTTGGCCTACTGGAGACCCGCCATGTAGAATAATGGGAGCACATCGCACTACACAGTACCTCACCGGTGATGCGGAATTCTGTTCAACGACAGATTTACGGACTAAATTACATTTTTATTGATGAAATATTAACACTTAAATACTTTTTTCATATTTTTGAAAGTCGTGAATAACCATTATTACAGACAATCAATTTCTAAAATTTTTAAATTCAGATTATAATTAAATTGAAAAATTTCTTGATATTTTACGTATAGGTTCCAAAATATAATATTATCGTCTGCCCAGCGAAGCGGGCGGGTATCAGCTAGTATAATATATTATTAACATAAAATACATTAATATGTTTAAATTATTCAACTTATATGAAAATTAATGAGTTTTATAAATGTTGGAGTTTTAATGTATAATGTTATTTTATAATATTACCGAATCCTCGTGAGACATAATTTACCATCCTAAAAATATAAAGAGAACTCAAATCGAAAACATAACACTTTAAATCTAACATTACAACAGAACTCATTAAAAAAAATCTTTCACAGTTACCTATAAAAATAATTGAATAGGAGATGCCTGATATCAGGTAAAAAGACAAAAAATTGTTTACGGGGAATTTCTTTAACCAAACTTATTAAACTTAAATAATGTATTAGAATGTAATTTAAAATAAGCCTAGTTACAAGTTAATTATTTAAGATATGCTTTACAGTTAAGAGGTAAACTGAATATTAACACGAAGGAATTTGTCCACCGAGGATGAAGGATCTGTTAGTGTGTACGATTCTAAAATGAGTGAGAACAACATCTTTTTCATTTATGTAACATGGAAACTCCGCAGAAAATGGTCACAGTTATATCATGAAACTTCTTACAAAATTGAAGGTGCTATTGATCTTATCATTATTCCTTTGAAAATGTTTTCTATTCTATTGACCCTTTTGATTATCTAATGAATAGTTTCTACAGAAAATATCACATAAAAAGGACATTTAATTCATATCATGTTTTATTATGAATATGATAGTTTCCCTTTTTAGATGGAATATCATTATAATATAAATATCATTTATGATCAAAATCATATTATTGTTAATAATTAAGAAAAGAAACAATATATTGTAACAAAAAATGCTTCTAATTTTTCCAACTTTAAATGTAGTTAGATCCTGGAGTATTATAACATGTATTATAAAAGTAATAAAATTTTTAAATAAGTGAAAATATTTTTCGTTTCCGGAGTTTAATTATCGAATTTCTTATGTATATTTAACTTATTGCTGTATTATACATAACTATACATAAAATAATTATGATTTATCATTAATATCAATTGGTAATAATGTAGAACAGTTTCACAGGTGAACTATTTCTCTAATTTTTGAAAATTCAACTTAATCTAAAGGAAAATAAGAAAATCACATACACGCACCCGCACACACAGAAAAGTTAGTATTTTTCATGAAGATCTAAAATGTATGTTTGCATTTTACTTCATTGTAACAAAATTGATAAGAATGCGATTGAATAAGTGACATAAGTAAAAAAAAAGAAGTATTACTGATTGTAATTTATAAAACATCTTTAAAAGTTTATTATAATCTACAAATCTTCTGCATTTGTTAAGGTGGTAATAAATTTTTATACGAATAGCTCATATGTCACTTTGCTGAAATTTAATGAGAAATTTTATTCATAATTAAATCAGAAATTTTGATGATATAATTGCACATGCACATTTTACTTCATTGTAATGTAATTATATTGTAATGTAATATATATATATATATATATATACACACTCATGGACAAAAAAAATTAGCGCACCGAGAAATAATTGTGGGATCGTAACGAAACTTGGCATGAAGGTACATGTCGGGGAGATAGGCAAATGGTTAGAAATGCAGCATGATTGCGCATTGCGTATAGCCGGTAGAGGGCGTTTAATGTCGTTCTCCGTGGAAAATAAAACAGGTAACCAAAGCTTGTTTGAGTGTACTGAATTGTTTACAAAGGAAGAGCTGAGGTAGACATGCCATTACGCCGTTTTCGAAGACAATATGAGCAGCTGTCACAGTTTGAGAGGGGGAGAATCATGGGCATGATAGAAGCTGGATGGTCAGCTAGGCGAGTAGCTTGTCAATTAGGCTGGTTGTGTTGTGAGAAGGTGTTGGGACCAGTGGATCCGAGTGATGTCATTTACACGAAGACCAGGCTCATTACGAACTGGACAGACCAGACGTCGAGAAGACCGCCACATCGGAAGAAATGCACTCGTACAGCCAACTGCTTCATTGGCTGCCATCCAGACACAAGTAGCACCTTCACTAGGGGCCCCTGTTTCTTCTTTCCCTGAATTTCACTATGGCCCATTTTTTACCCTGAAGAATAAAACATCAATTCAATTATATATATTTTTAAATAATACTTTTTTCCTACAGTAATGATTAGATTACTTAAACCACCTAATGAACTGGAAAATATATTTGATATTTAGCGTTTGAAATACTTTTTTTAATTCGTTCAAGCCTAAAAATTATAATTTATTCACCTCTAACAAAGTTTAAAATATATTCTCATCACACTCTTTATCCTTATAAAATAATTATTAACTATCAATGTACTTAAAACTTTATAATACCATTCATTATGTTATTTGTCCTCAACAGTAATAGTTACATGAGAAAATTGTTAAAAATGCATTTTTTTGTTCGTTTTCATTATAACAGTTTTGAAAATAAAGTTATTGTTATCAATATTAAGAACTCCATTGTTTTTAAATTGAATTCTCCTGCAATGGATGTTTATTACATAAACTAATCTCAATGATGAAGATGATTATTGGTTTTGTAAATGCTGCACTAAAAGTAACTATAGGACTAATGGCAACTGACCTCGTAATTTTGAGCCTTGGTCAAGTGACGAAGACAACACTTGAGCTGGCACCTCCCTCTCCTAACTTCCACACCATAATAACGGGAGAACTTTGAGCCTCGACAGATGTAACATTTATCAGCCTCGTCTACACGGAGGGGCATTAGATACATCAAGTTTCGAACCCTCAACTCAACGAAAACTGCCGGCTGCGAGTCCGCGACCAAAACCATTCGATTTCCGTGGTCACAACCATTCTCAAAGCCTAGTAATTATTTAAAACAAGAAATAATGCATATCAAATTTAGTTATTAATTATTGTAAGATCACTGATTTAAATGGTGATCCTGTAAATGCAATAAATAATCGGTTTCAAACTCATTGCTAGTCACAGGTAAACTTCTAACAAACAAAAATCACCAAAAGTTTACATTATACTCGTAGTTTCGAAAGAAGCCTCTCTTTTTTAGGGTACAGTAATAAGTTGTAAGGTGTGGTTTAGAGAAATGGATATGTAATTGAGAGATAAAAATATTAAATTTATTCATCTAATTATTCTCCATCATTATCTAACACCTTCTGCGATCGGCCGGGAAGATGACGGATGTCAGATGAGTAGAAAGATTTGTCTTTAGACGTGACAAAATTATCAACCCATTTTCATTCTTCCTCCGCTATCCGGAAGTGTACAGAAGATAATATATTGTGCATAATTAGAAACAAACGATTGTCCAAAGGGGCTCTTCAAAAGCTTCGGAACCAAGCTTTTCTAACGCATTCTTGACCGACTTTGCAACTTGAGGCCTTATCATAGATCAATTTCAGAGACACAAACCTTTACCAGTAAATGGACGTTTTCGATATATTTCCTGGTTTAATTTTAGAATCCTTGCTTGAAGTGTTCAGCAGTTACAATTATACCGGTTTCCAATAGTTCGTAATGGAGGATACCTTTCAAATACCACCAGATTCTTTAGAGAACTCTTTTGCCTTGAATGTCTCTTTTCGGATTTCGCGTCGTTGTTTCACCGAGAGTATTTTCCGAATACTGTTTGCGTTTCGAATTGTCATTATATATCCATTTTTCATATCCCGTCACGATTTTCAACAAAAAAGATTTTCTGTTTCACCTGTTTTTCAGATTCATGCACTTAGAGACACGCTCTGCATTGTTCTTCATCTGGATTAATGTATGCGGTACCCTACTTTCTGCCTTCTGAGTCTTTCCCATATTGCGTATAAACGATAAGAAATCTTTTAATGTGAGGCTCCTAATTGTTTGATAAGTTCTTTTTGCCTTTGAGATGCATCTTTATCAATCAGTGTTTTCTAATAATCACGCCTAGTCTTCAGTGGACTACCTCTACTTCTTGATCGTTAACATCAAAGTCGCCATCTTCCAAACGTCGTAACTGAGATTCACATAAGCTTTCCGTTACTATTTTCTCCCGCAAAACAGAAAATAGAAAAGACATGTTTTTGAAGTCCTTTTTCTTTGGGTAAACTCGTAAGGAATGAAGTGGCGAATAAATGGCTTGACGTAAGACATCTTTCACCTTCGAATTATAATTGAATTTTACTGACGCTTTTCTCCCAGCTTCTGCGTAGACTTGATATAATACTTTCCCTATAAACTTATATATACTTTCCCTATAATACTTTCCCTATTTGACTTTTCCCTATAAACGACACAAATGATGTGCACTGATTGGTATGTTGTTTCGCTTAGACATCACACAAAACTCGCTTTACAACTTCGTCCTAGCAGGAATACTCGTCATTGTGATTTGAATCACAGCATTCATGTTGTTTTAGTGATATTTCATGTTTTCATGTCATATAATTTTGGAACATTAATATCTTTAGTACATATCAAGCAAATTATTTTATTTTCTATGTCTCAGCAAAAATACTCAAATATTCCCTCTTTCCTTCGAAATATCTTATCTATTTTTCATTTAGTCTTACTCCCCTCTGGTTTTAATCAAAATAGTTTTAATGCGAAGAATACAAATATATGAATAATAGTTAATACGATTCAATGAAATTTTAAATGAACCCAATATTATTTCTTGAAGATTAACTTTCCAAATACGGAATAACTGGACAAATTATTCAGCGAAGTGAAATATACATATTTTTCTTGTTTTCTGAAACAAGAATAATTAATGTTAAGCACACACACACAATAATAAGAGACATATATATATATATATATATATATATATATATATATTGTGTGTGTGTGTGTGCGTGCGTGCGTTGTGTGCATAAACAATGTAATAAAAGGTATTATTTTATTATATTTTGCTGTAATATTCTCTCCCCTTCGGTGGGGCATGTTAGATCGACTAATAATAATTGATTGACATTTCATTATTTCACTAAGAATGTATAATTATCTATTTTAAGAATTACCTACGATATTTTCAGTAAGTTTTTGTTACATGCTCATAAGTTGGCTAAGTAGCAAATGTATTCTTTTTGGGCCATGAGTATGACAATATCGCTACATAACGTCAAGACTGTTTTGATTTCTTTTCATTCAGCATGTTTTACATTTTAAAAACCTAAATGTTATTGCATTTCCAGATCTAAGGCATTTTAAGAAATGTAGAGAAGAATATATTTTTCAAGTTTGAGAAATATTGCTACTTTTATATCGACGTAATATTGTATTGTATCTATTTTATTTATTGATTTAAATAAACAATAAGATTCCCAAGCATATACCTCACTTCAAATGACTTATATCAGTAGTTGCAAATGATTCAAGTAAATTTAATTTTTAAAACATAAATATTTATTTGTCATATTAAATATAGTATTAGTTTAAGGACATCACTGGTCCAAATATTACAAAATAAAAAATGAAGTTAGTCCAGACGTTTACTAATGTAATAGCTAATAGTTAACTAAAAAGAAACAGCTCTATCAAAAGGATAACCCTCTAATACGGGGCATAGTGGAAAAAAACAACTATCAAGTAACTCGTAGACATCATTTTAAGCAAGATTCAAGCATCCAGCAAACACCCACAAAGAACTCTAGTTAGTTGTGTTGAGCGAAAAATAAACTTCTAGTTCGAGATATCTTCTAATAATCCAGGATGAACTCTTATGGTCCTATCCGTCGACGAACAGTAGGAAATTCGGATAGATCTACGAGAGAAATCAAGTTGGATAGTTGGCTGAGGACGACAGTCGGATCACCAAAGGAAATTTTTTTATCTTCTGCTGCTTTTTTTGATGGATGTACAGATATAAATACCAATACCACAGGTGCACAAAAAGAACACTCACAATTTGAGTATATGTGCATGCTCAAATATGTCATTTTAATGCGCCGCCTCATGGCAAGATGAGGAAGTTTCAAGCGGTTCGAGGAGGGTCTCCACAGACTAAATTTTTATCAACTTCTTAGTAAAATTAATATTCAAATAACTTTATATCTCTAATACATCTATTAAATTGTTATTTAAATATTATGTATGAACATTAATTTCATTCATTATAGAATCGAACTAAAAAAAACACGTTTTATTGAGATTAATCAAGAAACCTTAATGAAATATTTTACTAAATATATAACAACTGTATAAAATCGGAAAAAATATACATTTATTTAGTAAGAATTTTGAAATAAATAACTTCAATTATATGGTAATTTTACTCTAACTCAATATCTTTGAATCTAAGCATTGTTTGTAAACTAATTGCTTATTGCTGCTACTTTCCACCATTAAATTTATAATAATATAAAATAAGCATCATTTAAATTAACATAACAAAATAATAAACAACATTAAATAAGTATGTCAAATAACATAAATAAGGACACAGATGGAAAAAATTATATCTAAAGATACTCAATAGGAAAGAAAAGAATATACAGATTTTTGTGACAACTTATTACGAAACAAGAGAGCTTTAATAAATTGAAAAATATTTTGACAACACTAGAAGTCTAATTTTGGGGCTTTTTGAAGTATGATAATGACTGTGTGTGTATGTTTATAAATTATATATACAATTCTTTAGATTATTCTTATATTTTTGCTTTTTCAAATTAAGCTCTTAAAAGGTTGTTTTCCTATTTATAAAAATTATAAACCAATAAAAAATATGCAAACATTTGTATGCAATTTTACTTCACACAAGTGTTATTTATGTATTTTATTTTCATCATATTTTTAAGACATTGAGAGTTAAAATGTTATACATTTCTTAATCTCAAAGTAATGCATCGTAAATTAATGCAAAGTATTTTCATCGTAAATTTATTTCAGTGTTTTATTTATTGTCTTTTGAACAATTACATAAGAAATATATATGTACGAGTTTATTTTTACTTTATTTTTTTCAAAAGAATATAGTTTTCTACATTGAGTAGAAAACTTGAGTATTCCAAGCTACAAACTCAATGTATTTTACTAAATAAAAATGGGAATCTCTAAGAAAAAATGAGAAAAATGATAAGCTTTAAGCTAAAAAGAATAATCCAAATCGCTTGTAAAATAGCCTATACGCTTAAAACTATTTGATATGTTCTTCAGAATGCAGGAAAGTTTTCTTTGTGCGAATATTTGAAGTGGAAAACCGTCATTGTTAGTAAAAAAATGGACCTAACTTTCAGAAAATGTTATTTGCTACTGTTTAAGACCACAGTAAATCTACGGTGCAACGAATAAAGGAAAAGGAATAAAGACTCCGTATTTTGGAAATATTTAAGAACGAATGGAAGGCCTTTTTTAGTTTTTCAAAGAGGAATACTAATGTTTTCACCAATTCAACATCTGAAGATGTGTAATGGTTCCGAAGGCATGTGGGCAATTCTAAAGATAAATATAACAAATAAATTCAAACCCGCTATTTTGTGCGGTTGCAAAAAGTAAGTTTTAATGGTCTGAGAATAAGAATTTATTTAAAAAGTATGGACAGGTATTTTTATTTAAATATGTTAAATTTTCCTTTAAATTTACATAGTTTTCTTACGGAAAATAGATGTGCTGCAGTTAAGAAGAGATGAAGGAAATATCTGAAGGAAGAATAAAAATCTTTCCTTATATTACATTGGATGAATATATATATGCCTGTGTTATGGTGAAACAAATTAATAAAATTATTAAAAACAACATAATAAATAAGAGAACAAATAATATACAAATATCTGAACTAGAGAAGAAAGAAAATTATAGAAATAAGTCAGTATTTCAAAAAATTAAAACGAATTAAATAAATTTAATATTCAGCAAAACAAAACATGCACATTTAGACTGGGAATTGAATTATGGGGTTAAAATTTTTCTATGGTACAAAACCATCCAGCACTGCATCTCGCTGGTAAAAGAATTGAATCACTCCTGAATAGAAATTTTAATAGATTAAGAAAAAGAAACAGGTAAAAAGAGTCAAGATATTCCAATTACAAAAATTTTAAAATCAAAAATTTTCAATTAATATTTTAGATAAAGATTTAAAAATTAAAAGGAAAAACATGCCTAAATTCAAGTTTGTAAGAAGAATGGACTCCACTTAATATAGATGGAAAAACCCATTTTAAAATATATATGTTTGTATGTGGTTTGATATAAGTATGTAAGTAATTAAGATTGACAGTGCAAAAAGTTTGAGAAACCTGTGAAATAAGGATATCTAAAATTTTGTTCAGTTGAGAAGTGTTATGTGAATATGAATAACTATTAATTAGGTAGAGTAAAGAAATTCAAATATGAGAATATTTAATGAGCATTTGAACACTAAAATAATTAATCAAAAGTAAAATCCATAAAAGACTCCAAAATAACTCAAAAAATTTCAGTTGTTAAAAGTTTCTAGAGTACTATGAATAAAATACAGGCCTGTAAGGTGTAAAAATTTAGGAATTCTTCACAGCTAGATTACTAACTTGCTGTCTTTGTAATCCTAATGTTGCGTGGTATTTTTTTTTTAACTAAAATAATCTTTAAGATTCCATAAAGTTAATTCCTGAAAGTTAATTGCCCTTATGACTAAGGTGTCAATTTCCAAAATCTCATAAATCCGAAAAACTCCAGAATAAACTCTCAATATTCAAGATGTGAATATCGAAAATTATTTAAATTATTTCATGAAAAAAAGATCTTGGTAAGAAAATTATCAAAATAAAAAAAAAGCATTTTTTTATAGATGTGAGATTTAAATTCCAGAAATCCTATTTCAATATTCGCCAGATTCTCTTAAATACTCCTATAGAGAAATATTAAGTACTTATCACAATTTCGGCCATCATATAAATTACCAAGAATATTTTTTTAAAAATAAACTAATGTATAATCCCATTCCATACAATTCGTTATATTTTTGAATTATCGTAATATTGAGTAATCAGTAAGGCAAGAAGCTTAATATAATGTTCCTGCATATGGATATGTGAGTTTTGCTATTACAATAAAGCATTTTAATTATTTTAATCTAAAGGCATCTTTTTTATCAAATAAATTGCTATAGTGGTGTAATCCAGTATCTGTAATTCTATATCTAGATATTCAGACTTAAAGGTATCTGAGTTTGTTTGTAACAAAATTAAAGGGTTTCTTAAAAATCATTTTTCGACTTATAATCTCTACATTTACTAAAAATATTAGGTCGTCTTCGTATCTGTACAAAAAGTAAAAAGTGTGGCTAACGTAGTTCGACTTATAAAAAAGGCGATCGATTAGCCAGATATATTTTACAGATTAAGCAGAATGTTACTAGATGGTCCATCTTGAGACTTCTTCATTTTTTTTACATTTCTTATTGAAAATAATATCATTTTCTTTTTGTACTTATAGTAAAAGGTTCCTAAATTTATTCCGTTTATCACTTTCTCTAAGTTATATTTATCACAGAGAATGAAAAGAATTCCAATCATATCCTCTATATTAATTGAATTAAAAATGTCTTCAAAATCATAACTATTAATTGAATTGATTTAGGCATTGTCTATGGAATTAACAACTGATTTTTAATTTTAATTGGAATAGCTGTTTCTTCAAGTTTTTCTAAAATGTTTTTCAAAATTAGTTTGCAAAGTGTTACCAAATTTAGTGATGCATATATTATAACTATATGTTATGATTCTGCATTTAAAAGTATTCATAAGCTGTGTTCCTAGTTTTTTTTATGAAAGGTGACAAACCTATTAAAAATATCTCTGTTTTCTCATTTTGAAATAGTAATAAAAGAAACATTGTTTTCAAAGTATTCATACAGCATTTTAAAATAATGTTTTAATGCAGAGTTCGTAAGAACTATATATATATACATATATATATATATATATATATATGTATATATATATATATATGTATATATATATATATATATATATATATATAAATATATATATATATATATATATATATATATATATATATATATATATATATACTATATATATATATATATATATATATATATATATATATATATATATATATATATATAAATATATATATATATGTATATATATATATATATATATATATATATATATATATATATATATATATATATAAATTAGTAATTAATTGTAAATAAACGTAAGTTTTTTATAAAAGGCAAATTTTTTAAAAAAATAAATCACAAAAACATTAAAAATAATACAATAAGGAAGAAAAAGTTATGCTATTGAGTGAAGTCATATTTACGAAGCTATATAACCGTACAAGTAAATCTTTGAAAATAAAGAAAAATTGATAAAAATAGCAAGTTAATAATATTATAAAATCATTGTTGATATATTTCTAAAAGCTGAGTAATTAAACAAAAAATTAAATAAATTATTTAAAAGTATTTATAGAAGAGGCAAACTAATTGAAAAATTGAAACATATAAAAATTGAAGGAAAGTAAATAAATAAATAAAAAAAGGAGAGACACAACATATTTAATGCTGTAAGAAGCTTCAAACTCTTATAAGCAAGAATTTTCAGAATTGATGGTCAAACTATCCAATTCAGCAAAGAAACTGTATGAAAACGGTATACCAAAGACACAAATGATCAGAAATCAATGTGAATCAAATCAAGAAAAAAATGATTTAACAGAAATAAACTATCCATTTTACAAATACCTTAAAAGTTATATAACATAAGACGAAAAATAAAACACATTTAACTAAAGATAAAAAAAGGTTATAAAACTAAAAAAGGTTACAAGACAGTTTAAATAGCAAAGCTTTCTATGAACAGTAATAGTCCTAAAAAATTTTGAGAAAAAATATCTACCTGATTTACCACTCTAAAGAAAAATAAATTAGGTAAAGAATGGTTACGTCATCTGCCAACTAGTTTTAGTACTAAATGAAGATCAGAAAATAATTATATATGTATTGTAAAAAAATGTAACATTATTAATGAAGGAAGGAATCAGGAAAAACAGTTAAGAAAAATTAGGAAATGCAATTTAAAAAAATAAACAATAAAAAGTAAAAAGGGATTATTTAAAAACTAAACATCAATTATAAAAAATTGAAAAAATAATAAAAATGCAATAAAGAAGAACGAATATAATGAAAAATAATTTTGAAAATTAATCTTTTTGTAATATTTATATATTAAATTTGTAAAAAAAAATAATAGGCTCATCAGCCTTAGCACACATAAGCTAGATTTTTGTCTAAATTATTTTGAAAATTTAAGGGCAAATTAAATAATTTAATATTCCTATGTAAAAAAGTTATATTATGTATTTCTTTACATTTTTAAGTTATCCAATTATGTTCGGAACCATGATTTTGAAAAAAAACCCGCATAAATGAATTTTTTTGATATTTTGTATTATTTGATATATTTTTGATTCTATATTAGATTACTCATAAAAAATTACCTTGAAAATCTTATTACGATAGTAAAAATATTTAACTGCAATTTCTTAGTTTTAAACAGGAAAAAATAGCATTCATTCAAAATTTTAAGTTTTTTAATGGAAATTACTTCTATGACATTAATATTTAGCATATGTATAGGAGAACATCTGTACAGAGCCTGGACTAGAATTTTTTTTAATAATTCAGAATATTTGCAGAGTTCTTGTGAGTTGAAGTAACTACACGCGTTTCTTTAAGAAATGTCTCCATTCTTATGCATTAAAATGTTAATAAATCCCCTTATAAATCTCAGATTATAAGAATCCTAGTTCTGATCTCAAGAACAATATGAAAAAAAATTTCTTGTAAATTTTATCAAAATATTAAGAAAATAACTTTTGAAGTATCAACTTTCGAAAATTGTAAGTGTTCTGCATATCCAATATTTCAGAAAATGGATTGAAATCTAAAACTTGTATAGAAAACAAATATATACACAGCAAACAAATTCAACTCCTCCCCCTAATTTTATTATTCCCCTTTTCCACTCTTTTTTTTAAATATTTGATTTTTTGGCAGCTGTATAATTTTTCTTGCTATTTTTGTTGATGGTAACGAATGTCTTTTCGAGACATCAACGCGAATCATATTAATGTTCTTGAAGGCATCAACAATATACTGACCAAGAATCATATCTAATGTAAGCATATTTTAGTACTACTTTATAAGCACCAACAAAATGTGTAACAGATATATATGTCCTCAGAGTAAATGTTTTAGGATCAACAGACATCATTCGGGATCGTTTTCCACAAGCAGCTATTGAATATTGATTGGGATTCTCTATTTTGCCTAGGAGACATTTTTTTAATAAATTTTGATTTACACCAACTATTTTTTGTCCTTTCAGGCACTGGCCATGCATTAGCTGATCCACTCCTGAACAGCTGTGGTAAAATGCTGCTATTACAGCACATTGCATTCTAGCAATTCTTATAATAGTAATTCTGTAGTAATATTATAATTTATTAATAAATTTATCAGTACGTTTTCCTCTTCTACCTAAGCTCTTCCGGCTTGACTTTAGTTTTCGTAGGAAGATTTTGACTCTCTTCTAAATGTATCCAATGCCCTCTTATACCAAGACATTTTTTCCCATATACGTCTTTCACTGCTAAGTAACCTTTCAGAGTAACCATATCCGTAAAAGGATGAATACTTCAGCTGCTAGATTGTGACCCAGAATAATTTTGTGAACAAATGTGATCACGGGATATATTTAATCTTTTATTTTTTGGCACAGTTCTATGACATAATTTCTATATCTAAAGCTTTTTCCGTATCAATGGATAAAGTTTATACACACCCAGTTAATGATGTGCAGACTCGACGTTGACAAGTACTATCACAAGATACACTCCAGCTTATCAAATCCTCCTCTCGATAATCCAGCTCTTTTATTTCAGAAGTTGGCAGTATTTATGGAACCCTGTGCAATAAATTGCAGCAAATTTTAACATCTTCTTTTCGCAGTTCTTAAAAGCTCACTTCGATAAGCATGACATATCGAATGCAGCACTCCGCTTTTCCGAATCATTATGGCATTTTCCAATTAACCACATACTTAGAACAAACTGAATATTGATCTCATTTATATTGTTTCCTTTTTTAGTCAAAGAAAAGCCATAAACAAAGTTGAAGTTTGTACATTTCTTCAGCATATTGGAAAGAAACCTAAGAATAAACACTTCCTTAGGTTCTAAGCATTCTGATAAACACAATGGGCAACTGAATATTTTATTAATACTTGAAATTATTTACACTCTGTAAATTCTATCACCAAGTGTATTTCTTTTCCGAGTTGAAGCTTCCTTTCATTATTGTTTTCTCTTTTCCAATTTGACGTCCTTTGTTCGTACTGACTGTATTAGTTGTCTTACAAGCAATGATGATTTCTATGGAATTTTCTTTTTTCACTTTTACGTTATTTTTGAACTACCGATGGTTGAAAAAATATTTATCAAAGAAGATATTAAAAAATTTAAAAACAAAATTACAAATTGAAGTAATAGGACAATTATAAACAAAAGTCGAACATAATAGTTCAACAAAATAGTAAATATATCAATATTACCACTGATAGTACGGAAATATTTCTACTAAATGGGGTGCAAGATTTCTCTAAAATCTTTATGTATTATAAGAATTTTTTTTTATAAAAATATGAGCAGTAAATTCTCTAAAAATTAGAAGAAAAGTTTAAGAGAAAATCTTAAGTTCCGGTTTCGAAATTGCAACTTCCTACAATTTTCTTGGAAATCATTTGATACTAAAATGATTATAACTTGATTTCTTTGTATCGCAGCTACAAAGAGAATGTAGTACGAGAAAAATAAAATTTCAAATTTTGAATGGGTAAATAAAAAAAATCGACATTTTTTCAGAAATTCAAAGTTTGAAAAAATTATAATGTCACCTCGATATATATATAAGATAAATGAATTTATTGTTGAATATAAAATCGTGTTCTTAAAAATTTAAGTAAATATTAGCAAGACTATTACAAGCTTGTTCACTGTGCAGCAGACTTTTAATTTGTTGATAATGTTTATGATCACGAAAAATATAATTTTCATCTGAAACAAGATTAATAAGAAATTAAAGTTCTCATAAAATATAGAGAAATTAGTTTTAATTTTTTTTAAAATTAAATATGATAACATTAATTAATTTCTTTGTATCTAATCAATTAAATAAATCCCTAAAGTCGTAACAACAAAATGAGTACATTTCTTGATCATTAGTATAGTTAATAATTTCATAGCTATTTTTATTAATAACTGTCTTATAATTAATAAACACAGCCTTAAAAACATCTACAAAATTCTGTAAGATATTTTGCAGGATTTTAGTAATGAATGTATTGAAGCCATATATATATATTATTGATTTGTCTAAATTTATTTGGTACTTTATGAAATTTAGGACTTCAAAGCTTACAATATTCATAGTATAACCTATTTTCTTATATAAATGTTTAATTCTATGGGTTATTCTCTATATATTTAACTATATATATGTATATATACATAATACATATACCGTAGTTTCTCTAACTGTAGATAATGGTGCAAAAAATAAAGACATAGAGAAATATTTCCACATTAGAATCCTTCAAAATGTAATAAAATAAGAATTTTGCAAACTATTTTTTTCTGTGGTCGTAGAGAAACAATTCTTAAAATTCTAATATATATTTTTTTTATTTAGAGTGGTTTTATTTTCTTCTCAAATGAGTTGTTAAATGTTTTCTTATTCCAAGTTGAATGTGCTAACGAGAATCAAGGTAAAATATAAATGTTATCGAAACAATTAGTTTCTTGATAAAACTTAATTTGATCTACCTTTATATATATATATATATCCTTTAATAAATCGATTTCTAAAATAATCTAATTTGAAATACTCTTTTCAGCCTCAAAATTAATCTTACACCATAAAGTATGGTAATATTATTATATTGACAATAAAAAGGGAATTTAAAATATTTCTTCTTTATTTTTCATGAGGCTAACTAAACCCAGTGATTAATAATTTTTATGGGATTTTAGAGAAAGCGCAAAGCGAAATCTTTTTTAAATCTTGTTTCAGGTCATTAAATGTCTCCTAAACGTACTTGACAATCTACAGATAAGATAAATGAATGAAGAAAGTAGCATTTATCAAATTCACTTCCGAATATTATGATTAAAAATATTAATACTTATTGGATCGCTTTGTCAGGTCATTTTGCAAATTGTTGGGATATCGGTTTCTGAAGCTCTAATGCTCATTTGTTTTCGTTAGTTATCAGATAAACGTCAGGATTATTTAGGAATTTAAAGCATATGTAAAGGATATTGTAAAATTGAAAACAAATAATGCAAATTGAACTCGTCGAATGACATAATAATTTCAATAATGACAAATAGCTTAAGGAATCTACATTGTTTTGGAATACAGTTTGATCGATGACGTATATTTTGATGCTAAAAGCTGTAATATTGTTTCTAAATTTTGTCTTGTCAAATTGTAAAAGGAAGGATATCGAATCAATTTATTTTTGTACATGTTTATATTCAGAACTACCGGTACTAGGTGACAAAGGCGTCATTTCTGAGGCCCAAGGGAACCATCTTATATTTAAATTCTAAGTAAATGTATCTCTGTAGAAATTTTAACTCAAACATAATTATTTGATGTATGATGTAATGATTACAGATTCATCGATTATTTTTGCTACTGATGATTCGGTAAAATTTTCAAGCAAACACCGAATATTGGTAAATTATCCAGGAATCTTCAAATTGCGAATATAAAGCTAAAATTCATAATGATTATACATTTTTTCTTTCCTTGTACAGTTTGACATATTATATGAAAATAAATTTCCTTATGTACTTAAATAAAACAAATTAAATTAAACACTTCTATAAAAATTTTAAGCATACTTATTTATTCAGGAATAATATTTTGCAATGGAAACAATTATAAAATAGATATTTAAATTAATAGTGATGTATATTCCAGCACATTTTAAAAAATAATCACGTAATAAACATAATGCTTTTTCGCCTTCTCCCTTTTTTGGCTTAACCATTATTAAATAATCGTACACTAGTTGAATGTATTTCCGCCTTTTGTTTTCCTGCAGAAAATGTTTCAGCTCTTTTCGTAATGATTTATATAATAATTGAGTGTATGTATATGTGTGCCAGAGGAGGATTATGATGTATTTCTGTGTTTGTTTTGATCAATAAGTTAAGTTTCTTTTTCACAGATAATCCAATTGAATATGTTGAAAAATTGTACATACTGAATTTTTGGAAGGACCAATAATTATTATTTCTATATCATACTGGCTGGTCATAATATATTAATTGTTATTTTTTTTGCACATATATATGTGTTCATTCAATTGTACTATTTTATTTTTGACTGTAGTTTTTCTGATCTTATTAAAACCAGTAAAAACGTAGCCCTGTGAATAAGAACAGAAAAGTGTATTACACTAGTTATGTACAACACTTAGCGAATTATCGGTAACAATTTTATCCCTAAATTCATAATTAACTAGTCAACTGTGGCTCACCATTAGAGCAATATATGTGGCTTGGGGTAAGATAGTGCACTGAAAATAAAGGAAAACCTTAGTAGTTTTCTTTATCGTGATCTAACTTGTTTTTTCACTAAGCAAATATAGAGTAACATGTAAGATAGAAGCAGTTAAGTGGGACAAATTTCAAAATACGTACATTGATGTTTATAATTAGAATAATTTTCAGTTTTGCTTAATTTCTTCAGAAGCACTGGACATATTTTGATAAAATTAGGCATATAAATAGTGTGAAATAATACAGAAAATATATAATCATGCATCCCAGTTATAGATTAAGCGAATGATCGTGTGCATGATCTATCAATATAAGTAATTCTAAAAGAAAGGTTACAAAAGAGAAACACAAAAATATGTTAATAAGGAGTCCGGTCTCCTCTTAAAATCATACTGAAATTTCAAGGCGAATTCATGCTGATAATGATGCATCTTGTGTGTCCTAAGGAAATTGGGTCTCACACCTTTAGAGACACTGTCTTCAGGCACAGGATGGATCTAGAAGGGGGAAAGTGGACTACAATAATTTTCACAAGAGAATTCCAAATACTCTCTGTATGAATAATATCTGGATACCTAGTTGTCCAATCCATCCAATGAATATATTAACTTTTCAGAAATTCGTCGGCTAGATGATCCCTATGTGAATAAGTGTTTTTACCCATAATTAGGTCCAAACGTTCCCCTGAAAAGGCGAGAATAGAGCTATCCAATATTTCATTCCAATAACTCACAACAGTCATAAAGGTTCTATAAAATTCATTGAGATCTTACACCCATGATGCCTGTCAAGAGCATCAGACCTCTGCTTCTACACCGGCCTTTTTCTCAGATTTTGAAGAACATAAAGTGAGTACCTGGTTTTCTGTGGATATAGGTAGGTCGCGAATCAGTGGTTCGGCTGAATCCCTGTTCATCAGTGAATAGAACGGTCTTCCACAGTTCCCTGCTCCAATGTCGATGTATTATACACCATGTTAAGTGCAATCTTCTGTTTGATTAGGTGAGGCGGACGCAAAGAGTACGTCTTCTTGTAAACAGATTTCTGTCATGTAGGATTTTGGAAACAGTAACCCTTGAAACTTGGGTTCTTTTGGCAGCATAATGTTCACAAAACAGCTAAGAAGCTATTGCACTTTTATTTTGCCTCACTATACTGGACAAATGACTAATATAGATCTTTATACGTCGCCAAGCATTCTTTCTAAAAAGAGATATCATTAAAATGTCTGCACTAGTTGTACACCATACTTACATTGAAGTATCTAGTAATCTGCACCATACATCAAGTCTCCTGTCAATTCTTGCTGCATCTTTATATTATCTAAAGACAGATAGTAACTCATTTTAACTGTTTACATTTGAATTTCACTGAATGTTACGAAAGAATCACGAAATGGTTGCGAACGAGTGAAGTGGGGAAATTGACACTTATTCTTCTTATACAGTTTCCTCTCTAAATACGTCGCCCAAACGCACGTGTAAGCTAACGTGATAGACACTACGCATTTATACCTTTGTTTCGATTGATTGATTGATTGTTTTTTTACTACAAGCAAAATGAGGGCTATTAGCCTCGGTCAAGGGACGAAGATGACACCCGAGAGTGTGTACCTACATCTCCAAACTTCCAACCTGCACTAATGAAAAGACTTTGAAACTCGACAGATTTAACGTTTATCAGACCTGGCTATATGGCAGGATTTTAGTAGCACAAAGGATCGAACCCACAACATAAAAAAAACCTCCGACCACTAGTTTACGCCCATGATCGCTAGTCTACTATGGTCACACCTTTGTTTAGAAGCATTTTTTTTTTTAGTTCTATGCCCGTCTCCGACCTTTTAGTCCTGAGTCGACGAGCAGTTCAATACAGTGAGCAGTCAGCGAAAACGTTGTCAGTAACACACAAAGATGAAATGTTAAAAGAGTTAAAAACATTGAAGATGGCATAGCAGAAGCTGAGGTGTTCTTCAGTAATGTTCATTCCATGGTCACAAAGAGGACAAATATGTGCCCTCGTGAGTCCAATTCTATACAGGTGGCTGTGTAGATAGTCATGGCCCGTAGCAAGTCTAAAGCAGGCCACTCCAACTGCTTTAGATAAGAAACAGGAAATTCATGATGACTTATTCAATAGGGATTTCCATTTTTCCCCAAGACGGTTAGATTTGAGAGTAGAGGATATATATCTTTTTTATATGTCGCAGAGACAGAGGAGGATTTGGTTCTATCATTTGAGATCCATCTCTGGCCAACGTATCTGCCTGCTCATTTCCATATACATCGCAATGGCTTGGAATAAAATATAGGACAATGCGGTTCTTAATATTCAATAGTTTGTCTGTTTTTTCCATGCAGTTCTTATAGATCTCACAATTGGAAAAATATGAAGTTGTTAAGTTAATAATTTCCGCCTTGGAATCAAAGAGAAATACAATATTTTTTTTGTTTTTTTATACTGTTTAGAAGCATTAGTTTTAATTTTCGGTCTATTCTTTTCGAGAAATTTTATTAAATATGCCTATTTTCTTAATTTAGGATAACAGTATATTTTTGTAGTTACTGGAGATGTTCATGGATTATTTCGAAGTTTGGAAAATTGGCAGAAACTTACATTCTTTTGATTTAAGTCTTCAACAATGTGTACAAGAATTCGTATTCTATAATTTTTATAATCTTAGAAATGGTTTTTATAAAATTATTTTTTAGGAAATTAACCCTCATTGTACTTATATACTAATTCTAAATGCAAGTATACATTTTGGAATCTGTATGTAAATATTAGTTAAAGACTAATTTATTTCGCATAAATATATAAGACAATATGATTAGGTTAGGATACTTATACTTTTACCAATATGGATTTTTTATGGTTGATGTTATATTTTTCGATGTTTTTGTTAATGATGATTGATAAAAATTTGTTGTTAAGTTATTATTGATACATATTTGTATTCTCTCTCTATATTAATTTTTCGCTAATGTTATAATACCTTAAATATTACACTAGATTTAGTTAATTAAGTTATTTGTCCATTTACACAATTGTTGGAGTGGTGATTTTCTCCACCATCACTTACTCATAGTATTGCTAATGATATGATTCCTTTTCTCCATCCAGAGGGTATGAAATCTGGAGGGCAGAAGATTCAAACAAACTCTCAGCCAGTGCATCGACAATTAGAATGAAAAGAACACAAGCAGATGTGGCAAACGGTGAACAACAGAAGGAAAAATCGAGATGATAGACGCTTGCTTGGTCTGTTCGGTGAAAGAATGAGGAAAAGCACATATATCCTGACTCTTCAAAGCTACTATGCTCTTGGAGAAGGGCTGAATCTCTCTAATTGTAAATAATACAATATTTTGTGTAATACCTACTAATAAGTATAATCAAATTTAATAAATAATTAAAAGGGGTTTAATAATTACTAAGTGGTAAATAGTGCTCACATAATATTATAAGCTTCCCTTTTAAAAATTTATTCCTCTTGTTCGAATGAATACATAATTTTCTTACGTACTTGATTGGTAAATTGTTATAAACTGGATTATTTCGCTAAGATATCGGTAAAAAGCATGTGCTCTCTTATATTATTTGTTCCACTTTGTTAGTGCTGAATTTATATATAAATGTTTCTTCATATATTTGTAGATTTAATTAAGGGCTACTTGTGTGGGTGGGTGGCTTCCCCAGAGACCGGCCTTTGTAGCTCTAAGCTCTTGTTGGTGAGCTAGGTTCCATTGGGAAAGAAAAAGAAAAGAAAATTTAAATATTAAAAGTTCTGATGTATATATTTTGCTTTATCAAAAGTACATTTCTGTCTAACATACATATGAACTTTACATAGAGTATCTAGTTATTTATTTGATCAAAGTATTAAAATAATGAACACCTATTCTTGAATCAAAGGTGATTGAGTTTTAGGAAGTTGATCGAAGAATTTAGCATATCGCGTATAAGCTCTTTAAGATGAAAATAGAAACAAGAAAATGGCATTCTGAATGTGAATTCAAAATGGTCACTTTATTTGTCGCTCTGTGAACATTCTTTCTGATGAAGTGTCATTGATAATTTTTTTGTTACTTTTTGTTTTAGAATGATTACATTTGGTTAATTTTTGGCTAACTTAATATTTCTCTCTTTATTTAGACTTTTAATGGGTTTTTATAATATTTCAATTGTTTACTTATTTGTAATTTGAATGATTGCTATTAAATTGGAGAAAACTATTTTCTTTACCGTCTTTTTCTATAGTAATTTTCTGAATTTGTAGATTTTTTGCATTGTAATTCACTGAAGTCCAATGGTTTTATCCGTAATACCAGTAGAAATTCCATTACGAGTTATGGAACAATATTAATTACATTATTTCCCTTATTCTTAATTTTGGCTTTCCTTTCTTACAAGTTATCTAAATTCTAAAAAGACTTTTTATTTGGATTTTAAATTTTTAGATCGCTTAAATACAACATAATTTTTAGTCTGATTTCCAAGATCATTTGATTTTTAATTATTTTTAAACATTTGGCTTTTATCCGATAATAGTAATTATTTTACGGTAGAAAATTTTAGACGTTCATTTGTTATATGTTGTGATTAGAGATTTGTACTATTTGTGTTATATATATATTGAAAAAGACAGCAAGAATTATCAGAAAAGAAAATCCTTTAAGAAATAAAACAAAATGAAAATAGAGTTTTTGAATACTGCCATTGTATTAAGACAATGATAATTCTTCTTAAACATATGTTTTAATGCTTAAGCATTCGCAATCAGTAATAGCTCCTTTAAGGAAAGGCAAACACCTTTTATAGTAAACAGAGAAAACAAAATCGGTAACCATTAAATTTGAGGAAACAAAGAAAAAATATCGGAAAAAGTCTCATTTAAATCAATGGAAACTACAATATGAAATATAGCAAGCACTAATATAGAAAACACTTAATTAAGGTTAAGAAATAAAATTAGAGTACAACTTATTCAAATTTTAAAAAAAATTTAACTGTCCCATTTTAGTACAATGGACTTCCATATGTACAAATATAGATAAATAAACATTTTGTTAAAATTTGAATAAGTTGTACTCTAATTTTATTTCTTAACCTTAAT